>PVKA01001872.1:25027-81563 GCA_004027165.1 Ctenomys sociabilis | reverse complement strand
CCTTATTTTGAGGTACCATTTCCTAAACTGAGGAGGCAGCAAGGACATATAGGGTGGCTTGGTCCCCACTACCTTGTGAGAGTTGTCACACGGAGGTGCCCTGAAGAGTTCTGAGGCCTGCCGCATCTGCAACCATGGAGATTAGGGGTTTAGCAACACTGAGCCATGCATGTCATTTTTTCCTTTTTTTTTTTTTTTTTTTTTTTTTTTTTTTTTGGTAAGCTACTAAAGTCTGGGAAAGCTTTGATTATAGCTGGAAATAGTAAGATAAAACCTTTCCAAAGGAATATTAAAGTATTTTCTTAAAATAAGAACTTTAGTTTTTTGCAGAGTATGATTCATGTACTGTTAAGCAACAACCGTCAAAAATTTAAAAACACTAAATTTTAATATTCCTTTTATTGTTTATATTCTAAGATATGTTCTAAGATAACCACCCCTTCTGACACACAAATTTTTAATTAAAATCCAGACAATTTGTGTATGAATTTCACACCAAAGAAGTTAATTGAAATATGAAGAAAAACACTGTCTTGTCCAACCAAGTCAAGACAATTGAGAGCAACATTCACTAGATGCACTTTGTGCAACTAAATGATAATGTGTATATTCCTTTTATTGCAAATCGTAGGCTCTCATTAAAAAGATAGATTTTGAAATTCATCTTGTTATTTGCCCAAGAAAGTTTATTTTCAAACTGAATAGTCAGACTTTTCCTGGAGGATAGATCCCTATTTCCACTGTTTTTTTGGTAAATGCCTTGTTATTTTTCTCCACTCTATCCATACTTTTTTTTGGAATAGCTCTGCTTGCAAATCTTCATTGCCTCCTGGTCCCTTGAGGCAGTTAAAGGTCATGATGACCATTGGCCTTCCCTCCCTCCGAATCTTTCTTTCCATATTTGCCTCTAGCTCCTGACCCCTGCGGCACACATCCTGCACTCAGCATTACATCAGGCCTCTGTGACTGCATCTAGAGGGGCTGGCCGTGGGGCTGGCAGTGCATCACGGGATAGCTCTGAGAGCTCCAGACCTGCCAGAAGCCTTTTAGAAGCAAGGATTAGCTTTCACATCTGAAGAATCAGTTTTCAAAGGTGGAAGCTGTGGGTGCACCATCACCACGCCTCTCCTGTTCACAGCGACCTGGGCTTGCCTGAGCCATAAACACTTGAGGAATGTGGATGCCGCGCATTCCAGAGCCTGTCATCATACCCTGGCTTTGGACTGCCTGAGCTGGCCTCCAAGTCTGCCCCAACAAAAGAGAGCTGCTCAGGTCCTCTCTTCTGCCAGCTCTACTTTTGCCTAATTGCTATGTACACACATTTCATTTTCCCTCAAACCTTAATTTCAGTTCTGCATATTCTATCTTAAAGATTCCGCCCATATGGGATGTCATTGTACTTACTGTCTGTCCTAATGTGATGTTCCTTAAGTTGTCTTCTAATGGGGTTATTTGAGTGTTTTTCATTCTTGCTCTCCGGTGGTCTTGCTGGAGTTTATGGTTTGCATTCAGGTCAACTAAATTGTAAAAATGTTGGTTTATATATTGCTCTTGAATGTTTCAAGTATTCTTTAAAATTTTATTCTGTTGATTTCAGTGTGACTTTGGCTACAGAAGTGGTGGTCAGTGAACAAATGGGAAAAACAGCCACTGTATTTCATACCACTGGGTAAGAAGAAAATAATTCCAGATGTCTTTTTCATAAAATTTTCTGCTTTTTTTCAGAACTAATTGCTACTCTGATATCATATGGTGCAAACAAAACAAATGTGTTTGAACCTAATCTAGTAATTAATTCCTCTAGCCAAACAATGTGCCAGGGGTACCATTTTTGCCTTGCAGTGTTTGGACTCTAAATCTTAGCAGATTTGACTTCCTGGTTTTTCTTTCTTTCCATCAAACGCAAATTGCTTAACTCTCTTGAACCATAGTTGTCTCTCTGTCTATCTGAGTTATTTAAGAAATTTGAATATTAAAATGGAACAGTTTTAAATATCACACATTCCAAGTAGCAACCATTTCTTCACTCAAGTTTTAATACCAGACTTTATGGAGATGAAAAAATGTGAAGGCCAGCCTCAGGCATAGTTTCAGGGTTCAAAGCCAGGTTGAAATTGGCAAATTTAAGATATTTTTTTTTTCTGGGTAAGAATTGATTTTTCATCTTTGCTTTCCTGTAACATATTCTTATGTTTGTTTGTTAGTATTTTCATCACAATTCTTGTTTACTAATGTGTGCCCTAATCCAAGTTAATTCCTTGATAACTGTTGCTGTTAACCCTCATGTCTGTATATATATATATATATTAAAAACAAAAATCTTGGGCTGGGAGTGCAGCTCAGTGGTAGAACCTTTGTTTAGTTTATGTAAGGTCCTAAAACTAGTCCCTAGCACAAGAACGAAAAAGAAAAAAAGAAAAAACTGGTTGTAGTGTGAATTTGTGCAGTTAATCTGAAAAAAAAATGGCAGTATGTACTAATACTCATTTATGGCCTAATAATTCCATTTTTAAAGGCATTACATGCTAAGCAGAAATATATTCACATTCACCAAAAGACATGAGTGCTCATGGCAGCTTACTCAAATACTAGAAATCACTCTAGCATCTATCATTATACTAAAGAACAAGTAAACTGTGGCATAATCAAAGGGCATAAAGCTGCACAGCACTGAAAATTTAGAGAATATCCCCACAAGCAGCATAGATGAGTGCCACAAATATGTTAAGCAAAAGAAGAAGACCCCAAAATGAATGTAGTGTGGTCCATTTACATAAAACAAATAAAAGCGACTTTCCCCACGCTATAAGCTCCCTTTAGTAGTATATAAGATGCTGTGTTGAGGATACTGTTTTTCTGTTTAGCTGTTTTTCAGATTTCTTCAACTGTAAGAATTCACTGAATACTTTCCTACATGTATATTGCATTTGAAAATATTTTGTGGCTGATTTGTTTTTGTTTCTTTCCTCCTGCAGTTCTCTTTGATTGCCATAGCACTCACAGGCGGGCCAGCCGGCTCAAAGTCTCTGTAGCCACATGAGCTGCTCCACTCTCTCTTCTGTTCCTTAAGATGCAGGAGGAAATGGTCTGTTCTCTGATTGCTGAAGTGCATTATTTTAATTCACTCTCTGACCTGGCTTTCTTTCTTTCTTTCTTTCTTTCTTTCTTTCTTTCTTTCTTTCTTTCTTTCTTTCTTTCTTTCTTTCTTTCTTTCTTTCTTTCTTTCACCAGCTCAGCGGAAGCAGCATGTGGTGCCAGGGATCAAACCAAGGTCCCCTGCGCCTGCCTAAGATTGGAGGCACTTTAAACCGCTGAGCAATCTCACCAGCCTAGACCTGACTTTAGTATCATCAGCTCCAGGGGAGTTTACTCTTTGCTTTATGTATCTCCATTTATAATCCTTCAAAAGCAAATTTCTCTTTTTCGTTCATTCTGACTCTTAACTATTGCAAAGTGCTTCTTGTCATTGGGTCTGATTCTCTTTTTCTTTGCTTTAGATCATTATCTTTGAATTTGCAACCATCTCCCTAGTGACAGAGAATGTTCTGAGCCTGCTTTCAAAGGTACCATGAGGATATGGTCTGCCTAACAGCTGGGGATGTTTGGCTTAAGGACTTCTGTCAGCAAACATGAAGAATTCTTTCTGCACTGCCTTATTTCTCTTTCTTACACTGAAGCCATTAAATATGGTGCAGCTCACAGCAAAATACTGCTTACTGCTGTCTTCCTAGCCAGCGCTTAGAGCCCCGGGTGCAGCACCTACTTCCCTGGGAAAGGCCATTCAAGCAGACGATTCATTCCACTACCCTTCTCAGGCTGGTCCAGCCTAATCTTCCTATTATATCTCAGGCAACAATATCAGTTTCTTGTACTCTAACATGTAAAATCTCATGCTAAAATAACACTAAAGGATTACAAACCACCTTCTGGAATAGAATGCATGGGCCCAAGAAGATACTCATAAAGACTCCAAAGTACATGAATGAAGGAGAAAATTCTTCACTACCACAAGGACTAATTAATAAATACCTGCCATTTATGTGCATTATAGCATAGTAAGAACTGATGCAGCCAGGACTCATCAGTGGCACTGAAAGGAGAAGACAAGTGTTTGATGGCGATCAGTGTTCACAGTGTCAGGAATACTGTGTCTCCCTACAAAATATCCACGAATCAGAGAAAAAGGTAACTGTCATGGCCAAGTGGGCTGAGAGCAATTTACTCAAGTGAGAAAAGTGACTGCTGCCCCCTTACCAATCACGAGATAAGCACAATCTGTGTGCAGCCTGATGTCATGAGCTGAAGACAAACCACCATCTTATCACATTCCTGCCAGAAAAGCATGAGACTAACTATGGAAAGCATCAAGCAAGCCCAAACTGAAAAGGTCAATGTTCAAAAAGTCAGCATCATAAAAGAAAGACTGAGAAACTTTTCCAGGAAAAAAGGAGACAAAAAAGACTGAATCATTGAATGTGATGTTATGATCTTTAATTGAATCTTGAATACAGGAAAAGAAAAATATCTATAAAGGGTACCATTGAGATAATGGGCAAAAAATGAATATGGATGGTATGTTAAATAATGGTGTTCTGTAGATGTCAACTTTCCTGTGTATGATTGTTGTACCTTGATTTTGTTACACTATGTGCTTATTAGGAAATATTTGTTGAACTAGCTTGGAAAATCCCCACATTATTCTAGAATAGTTCAGGAAAAGGTGGAAAGAGATAGTACAACTGTAGCAAATTTGTAACAACTGGAGAAATTGGGTGGAAATATATAAGAAGTTTTATACTACTTTTACACTACTTTCAAAATTTGTTTTATTTCAAAATAAAATTAAAAACAAGCTGGCTGTGAGGATCTGATCATACATTCCTTTTAGAATTCTGGAAGCTGACTTGAATCAAGTGCTCTGAAAATGATAAATCAAATAATTCCACCAGAAATTTGGCCTCAGGACCAACTATCCCCAAAGAAGCAGGGACAGATACGCGCGTGCACGTGCGTGTGTACTCACACACAGACACACACACACAGACACACACAGACACACAGACACACACACACACACACACACACACTGTGGTGGCAGCATTTAGTGTCCAGTATGCAGGGGCCATGGTGACCCCTGCATGAGTCTCCCAAGCAGGTTCCTAGGTTTGCAGAGCACAGATCTCTCTCCCTCCCTTCTTTCTTCAGTCTCTGGACTCTCCACTGATACCGTGAGCTCCCTTCTTTCCAGCAAGTCAATTTCCATCCAAATTGCTAAATTTGATGTCTGTCATTTGCTTGATGGACCCAGCCAAGAGTAAATTTTCACTTAGGAATGTGATGTCCCCAAATGTACGTTCACCAGCATCCCACAGAGGGGGGTTACCTTAGCCAGAATTATAATTGTAGTTTACAGGTTTCAAAGCAATGTCTCTTATTTTATATTAAAGAGTTGTTTTCAGTTATTTTTATCTTATTCATAGTACAGAATTTGTAAACCATTTATTTCTGATAAAATTATCAATATGCTGGATGTTCTATAGGTACAATCCCACTGCCTCATTCTTTGACACCTCTCAGAAAACTAAACTGACTGCTTTTGGACAGATGTCATTGTGATTTCTTTGCACTGGTTGAAAAAAAAATCATTTACTTTGCTTTTCCTCCGGGTGACCTTGGAGCTATTCTGTAGCTGCAAGAAAATAAAGATATTTCCTGGAGGAGATTTTCTATTTGGCAGGCTTACCTCAGTATCTTGACACTGACCTTTGTGAGGATGGAGTTTTATTCCAATGCAGAAAATGAGTCATTAGCATCAGAAAAAAAATTTTTTTAGAATATATTTGATCAAGGATATTGGCTGTGTGTGTTCTTCTTTATCAGTGAGAGTTTGTGTGGGTGTCTCTAGGCCAAACATTTTTCACATTCACTTAACCTGCAGAATTGTTGGAAATGTTGCTTGCGAAAGCAGTGCATTGTGGGATTATGTATTCAAGTCTTAGTGGCCCCCACTTTGATTTTTGAAGTGTGGGCAGCCTAAGAGCTTCTGTCCCCTAAGAGGAGCCCTGGCTTCCCACTCCCTCCTAACCACATTGATGTTGTGAGGTGTTTTTCCTCTCGCCCTTGGACTTGGTCCTTTGAAAGCCTGACTTGTGGAGGAGGAAAACTATGACTAGTTGCAGAAACCCTGAGGATAATTACATACTGCCTGCTAAAGAATGCAAATCCCAGCTGTCAAAGAAAAAGTTCCAATTTAAAGTGGATGGGCTCACCTGTATCTGCAAGTAAACAGGTCAAAGTAAACGTTGTGAGGCAGGAAGAGCGCTGGCACTGTCCCTGATGAGATTGTTTTCCAGTTTTTCTCTATCTTGTCTTCTTTATTCCTTTCAGATTTGACAAAGATCAGTAAGCACTGTACAGAAAATCTATGTTAGGCTAGGAACTCATCCAAATCCTCCACTGATGCTCTTATTACTGCATTACTCAAAATATTTTTCATCTTAATAACAAATATATATTTAAGCCAGCAATGTATCACAGACATATCTCTCAAAGAAACAGGTCTGGGTTTTGTTATTTTAAAATAATATGTGCCTAGACACTAAATTTTTTAAAATTTGAATTAATATCATTTTTCCACTACCTTAAAAATAAGTTTCTTGCTAAATAGGATAGCAATCCTTAAAAAATAAACATGACAGGTAACATATATTTATTTCACGAACTTTAATTTGAAAAGTTTTAGCTATTGTGTTTCCAGAACATATTTAATTGCAGTATAAAAAACAGAATATAACTGATTGAATGAAGACAGCAAGGCAATTCCAACTTCTGGTAATAAAATGCTTATTAGAATTTATTTACAAAATTATAATTTGATATTAAGATATCATACAGTTTGCTCACATCCAGTTGTAATTTGGTCTGATTTTGGACTGGTGACACTGTGATTCTTCCTTGACTGATTCTGACAGCTCGGGCGCTCTCCAAGGCAATAGGTGTTGGAATCCCTCTGCGAGGTCTACTTGCATGGACTGCCCTCCCAATTAGAGTGCTGGCTTCCCAGGCATGTGATGTCTTCCTTCTGCATGTCTTTTGAAACATGGCACAAGGTTTAGCCTAGTGCTTAGCACACAGCAGGCAAGCTATGCTGCCAACGACCAGCATTTGTATTGTTCCTGCACTAACAGTTGTCATACAGCCTCTTTCTGTGCTTCTTGCTCAGTTGGGCTATTTGTGTATCTTGATCAACTTGGAATCATTATTCTCATTCAGTCTATCAACAGAATTCCTCAGTTTTCTTGATAAGCTTTGTCACTCTGGACCAAGCACTTAGACCTCAGTTCTGTTACCTGTAAAATGAAGCTCCCACACAGACTGATTCTTCAGCACTCTCCTAGATTGACATTCAAAGACTTCCTGATTCCCAGGCACCTAATATCCATCCTCACCTGGGTGTCTCACAGCCATATTTAATTTAACATATTTAATATTTAACTCTAAACTAAACTCCTTTTTCCTCTTAACACACCAATACTGTCTTTATTTTATGTTTACTTTTCTCATCACTGAGACAAAATACCTGCCATCCAAAGTGAAAAGAGAAAAGGTTTATTTAGCTCACAGTTAGTAGAAATTCCAGTCCACAGTCAGATAGCTGCAACTTAAGGTGCTGTGGCAGCGAGACACTGCAGAGTTAAAACCGCCCATTGCAGAACAGGCAGGGGGCAGCCCGACCCAAGTTGCAGCAACAGTGCTGAGCCTGCCTTCTATCTCTCCCTTTATATTCCATCCAGGCTGTAAGATTTTTGATCGGCACCACTTATGGCCAGAGTAGGGCTTCCATTATCCACACCGAGAGCCATGTTAATCCCATTAGTGAGCTAATTCACTCCCCTTTAGTACCAGTATCACACTTTCAATCCACATTCACAGAGCCTAGACCAGCCACTTTCAAAAAGTCCCACCTATGAGTGTGTGAGGTTTTAGGAGGACATCAAGATACCAGCCACAGCATAACGTTTGTCAGAATTGGAAGCTTTACCCTGTTTGAATTGTCTTGCATGTATTAATATCCAATTAGTTGCAGTGCCATCCAGCTTCTAAGCCTATGATCATTCCAGTTACATACTTCTTGTTCACACAGAGACTAAGATTTCATGGCTTTTTTTCAATAGTCCATCAAATTTTCCAGTTGTTTCTTTCTCATCCGAACTTGCCATAAGCTTTTCCCTTTACCACACCTTCAAATGGTCACACAATTTCTGTCAATGGTATCTCTGCCTACCTACTTAATTAGATGAATATTTATATGTAATTAATTAGGCACATATTTATAAACTGTACTTTTTCATATCATCCCAAGTTGTTTTTCCTGGTATTTACCTTTTCTTTCCAATGTGTTTTCTATGCTTCAAGTAAATAAAATTCCATCATGTTCCATAACATACCTCAAATCTCCTTAGCTGTGGCACTCATTTCAAGTAAAGTTATCATCTCTTCTTCCCCTTAAAATTTCATCTGATCACTTTATTTCAACTGTGAAATATTTATGAGACCTTTCTCCTAAAGTTTCTTGATGTTTCAATAAGATTTGATTATACAATCCTTTGAATTGCTGCAGTATTTTATATATTTTCGGCATTACCTTCACATAGGACTGTGTGTGCTTATCTAATAAGTTATTATTTTGAGTTCTATTACTGTGTCTTATTTATTTTGTCTAATCTTTCTATTTTGGGGGAATTCTTTCTTAGCATCAATTACATGGAAACTCAAAATATATTAAAAGAAATGGATTAAATTTAAAAGGCTCTCTAAATGAACCATGGGTTGCAATTTAATAGAAGCCCCCATGAAATAGCTAAAGCAAAGATCATTCTGTACAGGAATACATCACAGAGGTTAAAGTCATACTGATTTCTCAACTGCCAAGAGTGTACATGTTTATTTTTTCTCTCCTTCGCTCTCATGGCTGCTGCTTTTGATATGCCGAGGAAAACACAAACTGAGTGATGTTCTCCTTATTCAACCCACCAACAGCAATTAAGGACTGTCTTGAAATCTCTTTCCAAATTGTCAGAAAGAAATTTGATGAACTCTTCTGTTCAAGGGTCTAGCCCTGTCTCAGTGAACAGTAGGGTAGAACATCTCTTCAGCTCTTTCCTTATGACAGGCATCTAAAGCAAATTTGTCTGGGAAAATAAATGTTAAAAATACGGAGAGGGACAAAGGTGGAGTACACTATAAGAAAAATCATTCCAGTGCCTACAAGTCTACTCATGAACTTGTATATAGACAGGTGCATATTGAGAATTATTCTAAGCTTCATTCAGGTATGGGAACATTCTGAGGCACCACTATTTTGCATATGACTTATGGTCCTATCTTACATGTGTATTATATCATTACCTTTGTTTTATATTGTATTAAAGTTTACTGAGAGATATGTTTCAAAAAAGAGCTATAGTTATGGCTATATTTGTATTTTTTTAAATATGTTTGGTACAGGGTCTACAGGGTCTCATCACACAGATAGGACTGGTAGTAATCCTCCTGTTTTCGGCCTCCTAACTGCTCAGATTACAGGCATGCATACCACACCCAGTCTCAGTGTGCCCAAGGGGTGGGGTAGGCACAGCATGGTGGGGATTGACCCCTGGTCCCTGAACCTGCTTAAGCAGGCACTTTAGTCCATTGAGCTATCTGGCCAGCCCTTATATTTCTATGATTTTTTGTGTAGAATTAATCAAGTAAGCAGCCTACTAAGTTCAGAGAAAATTGTACTCTCAGAAGAGCCACCTACCCAGATTGTCATGAAACTATTTAAGATTTAAAACATTTTAGCTCTCCTAATTATTAATAACAGTAAGTAGCTTTAGCAAGCTACACAGCTCTCAGAGAGGAGCATTTCCAGCACTACCTTCATAGACAACCAAGGATGAGTACACTGTGGAATCACAAAGCTCTACAACAGATGGTCTAGCAAGCAGCCCCCAGGAACAAAAACCACGCTAACTCAAGGAACACTTTTTCTACTCAGTAAGGAGGCTTTTATAAAGTTTGATTAAAGTTATTAAATATTTTCAAAATTGCTGTCCACCAGGGACTGTTGTGGGCCCATCATCTTTGTGTTTCTTTCTTATTTATTTATTTGGTATAGAGTCTCACTACACAGCTCAGACTCATAGTGATCTTGTCTCAACTTCCCCAATGCTGGGATTGCAGGTGTCTACCATGACTCCTGGTTTCAGTGGCCAGCATGGTGCACTCAGGGTTCTAGGGCCAGCATGACATATGGTACTTGTGATCAAACCTAATCTTTGTAGTTGGCAGGCAGGCACTTAGACCACCAAGTTATCTCCCCAGTCCCAATTTGTCTTTCTTAATGGTAGCACTTCATGTGGTCATAGTGTCCCAGTTCAATTTCCATATAATTGTAATAGGGGGATACTGCAAACTTTTATTTTAATATCATAGGGCTCTAAATCAAAAGGACGTCTGGTTAGCTCTCATACAAATGATATAAAATTTTGATACAGATATGATCAGTTTATTTGATTTTGGAGTTTCTTTCCATGGCAGGGAAAGAGTGTGTGTTATTCAAGGAAGAAAAAAGAAACAAAAATTTAGAACCAGATGATTAAATGGATACATTTGTGAAGAGTGTGTTGTAATAATTGCTTTAATTATTTTCTGTCAATGCAGTTAAGAAGATAGTTTCTCTCCATGCTTATGTATTGGTCTAGAGTGTGTGACTTGCTTTTGTCAGTGAAATAAGACTGTTAATCCCTTATAAATTAATAAGGAATTAACACAGGGTCATGGCTTCGCAGAAGTATCAAACTATCTCTTTTTTATGAGCAGAATATATTTATTGAGGGAGAGAAAACTCCTGTCAGAGATGGAAAGAAGGGGAGCCTGGTAGGGTTGTCCCCCAGTAAGTATCAAACTAGCTCATAGCACATTGTTTTCTTTTTTTCCTGTTCTGGCATAACGCTTATAGGTTCTAAACAACAGAACCTCCTTTCTCATTACATGTCCTAACATGAAGACAGCATGATAGGCAACTATTGCAAAAATCTACAGGACAAGTAATGTGGATGAGAAATAATATTGGTTATTGTAAGCTGAGATTTAGAAATTACACTATAAAATTTTATCATGATGCTACCTGGTTAATAATCTAAACTGTCAGATACTTTATAACTGTTCTATCTCATCTAGATTTGTTCCATTTAGGATGGCTAAAGCTCTCCAAATCTTAAGAGTTTAAGAATCTTCTATTCCTTTCTCTTCTTTCCTTGTTCTGTACTTTATGCTTCCCTGTCTTCTACAGACCTTCCTTAAGCACTGGTACAATTATTTTTTCCAAATGGATTATTTAGAACAATATTAAATACCTAGCAGTCAAAGTGTTTTGGAGGTAGAGGAGTGATATTCCTGACAGATATTCTTCATGCTTGACATGCCTGAGCTAAGCCTTTGAAAGTTCCTTCAAGGTAGAGGATAAAATGAGTTTAATGCTTAAGTTAGGGAAGTAATGTGCACACAGCTTCACAACTATTTTGTGAGCCAAGCAAGTGGCCATTAGTGCAGCAGACTTCAGAGTGAGACAGACACAGATGTGACTCTCTGCTTGGCTAACTACTGCATGTGTCCTTGCGCTGTGTCCTCAGCATCTCTGAGGCTTTATCCATCCGTAAAGGGGAGATATTGGAATCTGTCTCCCAAAGCAATTCAGAGGATTCTGTGGAGCAGTGTGCTTGCGTGAAGGACATTATTACTTGCTCTTTTTTTTTTCTTGAATCTTTTGTCAACACAGAAAGATTCATCACAATCTTGGAAATTTTATGAGGATAAATGTTTAAAAACCAGGCCCAGTGTGTATGTAGGACCTTCTGCTGGCTCACTGGATCCCTTTCCAGCCAGAGTAAAATGGATTATTCCTTTCTTTTTTATTTTAAAAAGTAGATACTGGCTTATCTATGGTCACACTTCGAGACTTGGAAGCCTCCCTCTCCTGTCTTCTCTGTGTGACAAAGAGGGACTGAGTCTCTGAAGATGTCTACATGTATTACAAGGGAATAAAATCCTCCTGTATTTACTGAAAGCTTCTCACATGCTGGAGTGAGCAACTGGTAGGTTTCATTTTTCTTCATTCCTTTGACATTCCAAGACTGAAATGTTTCCACTTAGCTCAGCAAAACTTAGCAAAGCATATCAGAAAGTAAGAAAACTGTACTTTTGGGTATAAACTGTAATTGATTCTCAAGTAGTATAAAATGGTAGTGTGAAGGAACCAGCTCCCGACTTCCCTGAAGATATTTTGTGCCTAAATGACAGATAGTTGGTTCCATAAAAGGAGGGAACTGAGACCAACAATTTCAAAAACAGTCATTGCATCTCTTCTCTAGAATAAGAGAAAAGGATGTGACTTTAACACCAAATATTTCCCTGCCAGAAACAAGAGGGGCCAAGAAATAAACCCACTGAGTGATGTAGCCCAACTTGTTAGCTTTATTAAAAGAGTGCCTGTCTTGCACGGCTTCAGACCCATGAAGGACACCGTTTCAAGATTTTCCTTACCAGGCGAGAGGCAACAGCATTTGGGTGTGACTAATCCGGCACGAGTTTGGTTTCCCAATTTGCCATTTTAGTAAATTTGAGCCAATACCTTTGGGGCCAAGCAGGTTGCCCAGAATAAAACCACTGAAACTGCAAATTCTTTTAGAATGCAGCCTCTGCTTGCTATGTCTTGAAGATTTTCTCTTCTCAAGATTTAGCACAGTGCTCAGACAACCCAGTAATGATGAGCTAAATTTTCTCATGAAGACTGTAATGTTCAAGTGTTCTTATTGATGTAGAAAAGATATTTGTATTTTCTATTTTCCTTTAGCCTGTTCTATACTGAAAGGGGATTGGCAATCTGATGAAGATTATCAATGATGAAGAAAGATCACTTCATCTTTCTCAGCTCCATCTTGGAAGCTTATTAGAATTGTAACTAACATGTGACCACTTCCTAGAACTTGTGACATTTTGCTGATACACTTGGGCTGCAGTGGTATAGTTGCACCCTTTGCTCTTGAAGCAGGGAATTCATTTTGGTCCCAGCAGTGAGATGAGACAAAGAGGCATAGGCTGGAGTGTGACTCTAGGAAGCGAGGACAGTACCTGGGAGAATGGCATGCTACCTTGGTTGTTGTTTTTTCATAACTAAAAGCAGGACTTTATTCTTTTAGTTAGCGGTAACTTTTTCTAAATAGGAAGATAACATGTATTATATGTACATATATAATTTTATATCTGCATAATTTTCTACATATAACTTAGAAACTGTTTCAAGATAACATTATTTTTTATGTGTTTGGTACAAGGTCTCACTATGCAGCTTGGACTCATAGTGATCCTCCTGTTTTCAGCTTCCCCAGAGCTGGGATTACAGGCATATGCCATCACATGGGATCTTAGTGGCCAGCTCAGCATGCACAGGAGTGGGGCCAGTGTGGCATGTGTTGCTGGGGATTGAACCTAGGTGTCTGTGCTTACCTAAGTAGATCTTTAGTCCACTGAGCTATCTTGTCAGCCCAGCAACTTTTATTCATACATATTTTCAGTATGTAATGATTATACTTATTGTGGGAGATAGTCCAAATACACATCACATTTTAATCCTTTTTGCATTTCCTACTCCTCTCATGCCCCTGTGCTCCTTCCACTTCTTGCTTCCCTTTCCATTTGCAAAGCTCCTTTTATGCTCAGTCCTTTTTGAATCACCTTTCCCTCCTCCACCTTCTCTGTCCATCTCTTGCTTCCTGTCAGCATGAAAATGATCTCCTTACTTGTCTCCATCTTTTTTTTTTTAATTCCTTTATTTATTACAGTGTCTCACTACACATCACGGATTCTTTTTTCGCGGGGGTGGGGGTTGAGCTCAGCCGGCCCTGCGGGGAGGGGCTGGCATGGCATTTGGTGCTGGGGCTCGAACCGCGGTCCCTGAGAGGCGCTCTATACCGCTGAGCTATCTTGCCAGCCCTTGTCTCCATCTTTGAAAGCCTTGCTATCATACACAATGACAAATGCTTGTTTTCAGATTATGTGCCATTTCTCACCTTTGATCTCCAAGGAGGAAGTAGCATGGTTCCAGAGCTCCAAGAGGCAGGAACAGATGTGAATGGGCAACCCCTAAGGAAGTAAACGTTGCCAAGTTTAACATTACAAGCTAGTTTTAGTGCTTATTGAGAAAGTCTAATAATAAGTCTGGAAGAACTCCAATACTCGTTCATTCAAATTTATATTTAACTTACTTCAGTAAGACTTTGTCTTCTCTTTAGAAAAAATAAAACGGAAGAATATTCTTACCTCATTACTACTTCTCTGATAGACTGTGGGTGTTTAATAACTATCAGTTTCCTTCACACTCCTTAAATGACTAAAATGATTCTGGAAGGTTCAGCTTAACACATTTTTAGAGATGTTCCATAAAAGTTTAATTTTAGATTACTTTGCTCTTTTTATGGTCTGGAATTTTTTTCTTTTCACCACTGTTTTATAATAGACTTATATTTTTGTATGCTCTTAAGATACTATTTCATAAGGTATAATTTTCTGTCACAGTAAAGTAAAGGTCCATTGTTCAGTGACTCTAGTCTGAGTGCATCAGTACTCTTCGTCTTTAAAATGCAAAAATTCAGACTACCTTACTTGGGAGAGAGAGTCTATTTGTACTATGTCCTATGTTGCAGTAACCTTGAGTCTAGGAAGGTGCTTGGTCAATGTGCTAGCCAATGTGATAGCAAAAAAAAAAAAAAAAAAAAAAATGATTATGGACTATTTAGCATTGCCCATCATGTAGCAGTGTCAGCAAACCCATGAACTTCGTGGGCTGTTTGCTATCATTGAAGGCTCAGTAATTTTTGCCATTCTTTGTTTAGAGTTTCACTAGGACTGATTTCTTAGTGTAGAGGAAAAATCATTCATGTTCATGTTTTTAAATATCACTTTTGTGAACACTAAATTAAAATAACCTACACAAATAAATATTGAGAATCTGATTGTGAACTCTATATTATGTGAATATAGGGGTGTGAGGAACAGTATCATGTTGGCATAGGGTACAAGGAACCATTTGTTTACTTCTAAAGTTGTAAAATTGTGTTCTTTTGTCAGGTAAACTAGAATAGTACTGAAATCTCCTAATAAAGAATGCATAGTTTTGGGATTATGCTAGAGAAGCAATGAGAATGTGCCTGACAAACATATTCCTGAGATCCCAAATGTAGGATTTTGAAGAAAAATGAAAGAAATTGCAATATAATATTATATAGTTTCAAAAATAGGCATATTATAGAGTAGAAATCTTATGATTTCAATAAAATGTCTTCAAAGAAATACCAAATGGCTGCAACTGCCTTGACTTCTTACCAGAAATAGTTCTGTAGTTAATCACCCTGTCCAGCTGAGGGCATTTTGCAGATGAAGAATACGATCCAATTTTTATGGAAATTTGGCTGACAGGATCAGGAAAAATAATCTTTTAAAATGTAGATTGAAGACTTTATTTATAAAAACACATGGGCTGTCTACATTCTTCATTCACGAAAACAGCACATCTTAGATGTGGCATATGGTGCCAAGGATCCTCACCTTTTGGACTTGTTTAAGCAGGGGCTTAGTGTGCTGAGCTATCTCGCCAGCCCTGATTTTCTTTGTAATGTTTTTAAACTTTTTAACATTTTTAGAGTACGGCATGGGAGACGGTGAAATTAAGTCTTCACGGCTGCTTTTGTCTTCGGCATCTGCGACATTTCCCGAAGATGCTGGGAGCTCCAACAAATAACTAAAAAACGTGAAAACTCCTCAATCAAGCAATCAAACTGGAAGCCTCCCACAATGGAGAATTGGAGCTCCTCACTAATGTGCTTGGTGTCTCTTTCTTAAGATAGTTTAGATGACATCTATTTTGAAAAGGTTGTTCTGAAATGCAAGCTGATGTCTTCCTCAGCATCTGTCATCACCCCGTCTTGGTTACTTTTTACCATTGCTAGGACAAATACCCAACACCCAAAATGAGGGAAGGGAAAGTTTATTTAGCTCACAGTAACTGGAGGGGTCAGTCCATATTTCGCTGGCTTCAAGGAAAACAGCAGCAGTTCATGCATCAGGAAACAGCGAAGAGCAGAGGAGGAGCAGCAGCTGCAGCGTCCGTCAAGGCTCTTTCTTCTACGCTGACTGCGAGGACTGGAGCTCCTCCAGAGTGATGCAGCTGTGAAGGTCAAGCTCCTCTGAAAACTGGGACTTCACGGAAGTGGGGCAAGGTGGCAGGAAGCCTTTCGCAATTCCTGGGCCCTGCCCAACTGAGGCCTGGATCCCCACACACAGTGCGGCTAACGTAGCGGAGGTGTTGTGGCTTCATCCCTAGTATTCCAGGCTTACTCGATGGCCGTGCTCTCCATGACCCTTCTGCTCTCCTTGTGTTTAAGACACAGAACAAGGATGCTTTGCTGGCATCCTCCCACCGCAGTACTGGAAAGAACTTCTGCTCTCTCATTTCAGGGGTCCTATGGGAATGACTGTTCAGTAGAAATAAACAATCTTTACTCTCAATATATATTACTAAGTAGTGATTATTTTGCAGAAAAATTTCTGCAGACATTATATAAGGGTTAACTTTTGCCTTTCACAGTGAGATTAGATAGGAGCATTTAATAAATGCTCAAAGCATTTTAATAAAATCTCAAGTGTTATTTTAAATTTACACATAGAAATAGAATTTCACATTGTAGAACTATTAAGTGGACATGCACTTTTAAAAGCAGATTAACTTAAATTTTAATTAATTAATTAATTAATTTTGTATTTTAGGGAAGGGTCTATGGGGTGTTCAGGGTCTCACTACTAGATCAGACTCATAGTGATCCACCTGTTTACAGCCTCCTAAGAGCTGGGATTACAGGCATGCGCCACCATGCCCAATCTCAATTGCTGTCCCAATGCACCCCAGGGACGGGGCCAGTACGGCAGTCCCAGGGAAGTTTTAATTTTATGTTTCCCACGTATTCAGTTTGTGATTTGGACCAGCTTTATATTTTTGAGTCTGTTTCTACTTTATAAAAGTCATAAAATTAATTCAAACCTCGTAGTATAGATAAATAAACTTGAAACAATCTAGCAGAATGTTACCTTTCTTCTTTCCAAAGGTTTCAATTTTTAAAATTCTTTTCTTTATTTGTTTAATTCCTAGTTAACTAGAATATTAAATTAAATAGAACCCACACCTATATTCTCCAAGCTTGGCATCATTACTATGAGTGTTCTGATATACAACAGAGGTTTATGTTTGTAGCAACACAGAGCTGGAACTGGTAGGTCTCAGAGAGAGCAACTCTTTATCATGCATAGGAGCATCTGTAGTCACCATCCAACAAATTTCCCATATTTTCTATAATCTGACCAGATCCCAGCTCTCAGAAGATAGGCACAACAGTCAAGCTTATGGGAAACCTGTCATATTTGTACTCTGTCAGTGTTCAAGTGACTTTGCACAGAGCTGGTATGATGACTGTCATATAGCCACCCAGACTTCTCATCCAGCATGTTTCACTGTACTCATGGTGATAGCGGAGCCAGTTGAAATGATCTGAGATTAACCTCCACCTTGTGAGAACACTCACGATCTCAGACGTTTGAAATTCTCTAGACAGACACTTGGATTGTTTTGTTGATGGGCAAGCATTGGTTGCATTTTTATCTGTTTCATTTTTAAACAGATTCTTCTTTTCAAAGGAGTATATGGATTTCCAAGATTTTTCTGATCATGTTATTTTTCTGGCTATTTTGGGGGCTTTTTGAGAACATCAGAAAAGTAGAAGATATACAGTATGGAAGCTCTGGGCTCTAACACTCAAATACAAAGCCAAGCCTTGGGCCATCATACATTTAGTGGAAAGCAGCTTGATGAAACTGGAGGATCTGGGTTTTTATCATAAAGGAGGAACTCAATCATATTCAAATAATGATTTTGAACAATCTCGATGAACTGTGCATTCTCAAAGAATTTGATTTAGTCATAGGAAGTGAGGGCAATGAAAACAGGAAGTTGAATACAAAAGATATATTAAATCACCATTTTAGCCCTAACATTTTGGCCTTTGCACTTTATGGTAATTCTGGGTTGAATGAGATTGTTCATAATTCTCTACTCACTAATTATGACATGAATATATTTTTTGGCTGCCTATGAATTTTTTCTTTTTATTTATTTTATTGAAGAACAAATGGCAACGAGACAGTTTCAAGACAAATTAACAGGACAGATTCGATAAATTAATACATTGCAAACTGTTTTTGTAATGTTTTGGTATCGTACAAGGTGCATACATGTTATTATACTTATAGATATTATTATAGCAGATGTCTCTAATTAGTGAATTAAGAGAGTATAGCTGTTTACTTATCTTATTTTTATACCTAAATTATGTCACAGATTCAATAATTAATACTTTCTACCTTATTATTTTACTAGTGGTTGCCCATAGTACTAGAAACTGACATATCTTATTCAACCACTATTAGTGCACATCCTGCTTCTCATAGAATTATGCATATTTATCCCAACTGTACTGTTTATATACACATATCATGATTCTTCCTTTGTATACCCCTTTTTTTATCTAGACCTAAGACATGAATATCTTAGAACTGTAGCTATTGTTACTTGGGAGTGGCAAGGGAATGGTTCATACACCAGACACCTTGGTGTGCACCAAAGCATTGTTCTCATAGTGAAGGAGAAATTGGGGTTTCATTTCAAATACTTTATTATAAATAGAGACTAATGGAATTCAAGACACTTCTGTGAAACTGTGAACGATAGGTTTTAAGTGACAGTGCAAAAGCTCTGCCAACATGATTTGTTTCTTAATCAAAAGTCAAATGATTTCTCAACGTATAACTTTGTCAGGCAAAATATGATTTATTCATTTAATGGTAGCAATTATTTTCTACAAGGAACTAAATATTATTTCCTATTGAAAGTTTTTCATATTTGCTTTTTTCAATGTTTCTTCCCGATTTTAAGTGTTACAATTAAAGAATGAGAGAAGAAAATAAAGTTTAAACCAGCCTGAAAACTTTGCTACTTTAGTAAATAAAAAGATGGGGCCAACAAGATAGCTCAGCTGAATGAACATGGACTGGGGTTCAAACCCAGGTACAACATGCCATGTGGGCCCATCCCCTGGTGCGTTGAGCCTGCGACCAGGTCCAGGCATGGTGGCTCATGCCTGTATCCCAGCACTGGGGAGGTGGAAAACAGGAGGATCACTATGAGTCTGAACTGCATAGTGAGGGCCTGTACCAAGCACATAAAAATCAATCAATCAATCAATCAATAAATAAGTAAATAAAAATAAAAAGATGATCAGTACTTGTACTTTAACACCATTTTCTACTCACCATATCCCTGAGGTAAATGTTATTAAACTAATTTTAAGAATGATAATACATAGTTAAATGTATTCTTTTGATTCAAATATCATAATACAAATTGACTTTCAAGTCACATTCCCTTTACTTATCTGAGCAGATAAGATTGATGTTTAATTTAAGAAGGGATGATACATGAGTAGCAGGAAGTATCCTTCATATTGAAATTTCCTTTGTTAGGTGAAAAGTCACCTAATCAATTTATATTCTTAGATCTTGGAAAGATTTTTGGTCTTTATTGAAATAGTCCAGAATCTTCCTTAGAGCTCTCTGAGAGAGACAGTTCAGTTGGTAAATATGCCACTCATTGTTTTAATTTTTTAAAAAATCATTATCATCCATTAACAGCACAGTTTCTATTTTTGTGTCCAAAATACTATATTTCAAAAAGTGAAACATTTTTTAAAAGATTTTTCTCTTTATTTTGAAATGTTAAGGGAAAGAAGAAAGACAAGGTATGTTTTGTGTATTATTACATATCAAGTAATAATATTACTCTGTGCAGTGGAAATTTGTAAACAATTGTTTAACTCCAGGTAGATTACAGACAGCAAAACAAGCTTGAGAACCTTCCCAAGCTAAGACAGAATGATGTTTGCTAATATCGCCTCATTATTTAGAAAAACAGAAGGAAACATCTTAGATAATGCTTATTCTTTGGGAAAGCTTTTCAAAGATTAAATTACAAATAATAACTAAACAAATCTTATAGTCCTCAGCATTTAATGATAGATTTAACCTTAAATTTTTACTGTGATGGGCCAGCAAAAATACACTTCAGTAAAAAGAACTTACAGTATGGACTTTGCCAAAAGTGTAAAATTAGAACTATTATATGTTGAGCAAGACGTTCTTGGGTATATTCAGAGGAAATGAAATTAAAATGTCAAGGAGACCTCTGCAGTCCAGTGTTTACTGCAACATTATTCATGATAGTTAAAAAATTAAAACAATTTAACTGTCCATCAACTGATACATAGGTGAAGGAAATGTGGCGGACAAATGTGATGGAATGTCACTCAGTCATGAAAAAAACAAAACAAAACAGCAACAACTTGTCATTTACAATGACGTAGGTGAAACTAGAGATCACTATGTGAAGTGCAATAAGGCAGGCACAGCAGTACAAGTACTACCTGGTCACACCATATATGCAATACAAAAGTACTTTCCCTTATTGTTATGGAGGTTAGAATGGTTACCAGACACAGGAGAGAGAAAAGGAGAAAAATAGGTAAGCAAAGGAGTTCTGGTGTGATACTCAACTGCAGGGTGACTATAGATAGCAATAACATAATCACATTTTTAAATCTTGAAGAACTGAAGTTGAATGTGTTCACCAGGAGAAATGATGTTTGAGAGACTGTAGATATATTTATCTTGATCATCATAGAGTATATACATGTATTGAGACATTGTGCTTCCTCATTAAAACGTACTCTTATCAGTAAAAGCTTGCATTTTTTTTTTACAAAGATTGTAAGTGAACAAAAAAATATACATTTTGGAATTTTAAAAAAAAATTTTATATTTCAAAGGCCAAATAGCTCATTGGATTAAAATGCCTGTAAGCAGGTGCAGGGGCACCCCGTGCACTGAGCTAGCAACTGATACTGGGTGTGGTGGCATGCATCTGTAATTCCAGCTCTCAGAAGGCTGTAAACAGGTGGATCACTACAAGTCCACTGTAGGAGTGTGACCCTGAACACCCTGTAGACCCTTTCCTAAAATACAAAAAAAAAAAAAATTAAAGAGAGAACAAAATAATATTAAACAGAAAGATTACAAATGACACAGAATTTCATTAAACAAAATAATATGAATTTCACAGTATTTATTGTAATGCATAATGTTGTCTTCAAACCAGTTGTTTTTATCACCATATATATGCATGCAAAATTGGAAGAAGAAAGAAAAAAGAAAGAAATATATAAGAAATTAAGATCATTGAACCAGCAGTCATTGGAGCCTAGTGATCCACTTGGACTATGCTTTGCTAGAAGAAATAACTCTTAGCAACCAGACCCAAGCCAGGTCCTTCCAGTCTAGTTTGAGTACAGTAAATCTAAACCCCAGTGAGTTAAAGTGGAATACTGAGACCAGCGAAGCCTAGACTGAGGCCCAGATCTATAGGCACTTCCTTGAGGAACAGAGGTGACAGCAGATAACTAAGGTGAGCTAGTCTGCCTGGGAAACTCCAGATGCACAAAGAGGAGCTAACCATGTAGAATTCAGAGGAACTAATTTAAATACAAATTCCCAATTTAAGATTTGCATTGTTATACACCTATGTTTGCTGCTATGGTTTAAAATACAAACCCATTAGTTCCTAAAGTTCATCAATTTCTAAAATTTCATTAGCTGTTATTAGTATTGCTAATTATACTACTGTAAACATGAAACATTATCTGCCTTAACCACATGTTTTCCCTTGGGTATTAATATTTGGAGGTGTTTGGGTAATAACTTCAACAAAACCCTATACTAAAGGATGGAGAGCTATGCCAAACAGAAACCAATAACTCATTCTCAGTCAATAGTAAAATCTTGGGAAACACACAAAACAAGATTCTCCCACACAGGAGAGATACTTTAAAAATAGACTCCTTACAGAGAGTCTTTGACTGAAGTGATATAGCTACGTACTATCAAACTTTCACAAAAAAATTATCACAGAAATCAAAATAGAAAGTTCTATCTTACATAGAAAATGACAAAAGAAGGAGCAAAATGCAGTCTCAGACACTGAGGACACCCAGAACAAACCCCAGAGATATCAGCATAGAAGACATTGAAATCCACACACCAGAAATCTCTGAAAAAATTGCAGCCAAAGTAAAGAAACAAATACAGAAGAGTATAGTGGAAATCAGGTCAAAAATAATGTCACAGGTAAAAAAGAAAGTGGTAATTATAATGAAAGAATTACTAAGCATTTCTAAAGAAGACACTGATGAAAAATAGAGGAGAATAGAAATATGATGAAATCCTTAAATGAACAAAACAGGAAAGAAATAGAATGCATGAAGCAAATTCAAAGAGATATACAAGAAATTCAAAACTTTATTGAAAGTTGACAAATCCATTTGAATGAAAATGAAGGTAGACTTTCAGAGCTTGGAGGCACCATTGCAGCTAGTGAAAAGATAAGGAAAGATCTCTTAAAAACGTTAAGATCTAGGAAATAATAATGCAATATTGGCAAGACGATGCAAAGATGAACAGCATAAGCAACATAAGAGTAATAGGCATCAATGAAAAATAAGAAGGAAACACAAACAACACAGGGCAGAAGTAACAACAGAACACTTCCCTAACATGGAGAAACAATTTGACATTCAGGTCACTGAAGCACATATAACTCCAAATAATATCTCCAAATAGTTAAAACTACACTCAGACATGTAATAATCAAGAACCCAGAATCAACACAAGAACAACATACTAAAAGCTGCTACAGGAGAAAAACAGACCATATTTAAGGGAAAACCCATAAGAACAACAGCAGACTTTTCTTCATAAACCAACAAGTCAAGAAAAGCATGGAGTGAAGTACTTCAACTCCCATAGAAAACAAATTTCAACCCAGACTGATATACACTGCAAAACTCTCTTTCAAGTTTAATGGAAAATGAAATACTTCCATGACAAAGAACAAGAAATTCATAATGACCCAAAAAAAGTCCCTACACAGATTACTAAAAAATATTCCAGAAAAGAATCAAAATACCCACATTTCCAAGAATGACAACACAAGAACCCACCAAACATGGAAAACTATTAAACACAGTAACACATTAGGGAACTGATAGCAGAAAAATAACATGACAAACATAATTCAATACGTATCAATTATGACCACTAATGTAAATGGAATCAGTTCACTATTAAAAGAAATACACTGGCAGAGTGGGCTAAGGAACAAAATCCACCAATTTGCTTCATAAAAGAAACACATTTAACCCAATTTATAAGCTGAAAGTTAAAGGATGGAAAACAATGCTATGTGCTCCAGGACCTCAAACAAAAGCAAGGATAGCTATTCTGTTTGTAGACAATATGAACTTCAGATCAACAATAAATGAAACAAGATAAAGAATTTCATTATATATCTGCTTAGGGGAAAACTTTAAGTAGTACAGATAACATTCATAAATATTTATGTTTTTGTATGTGTGCACCAAATATGAGAGCACTTAACCATATAAGACAAATTTTCAAGGACATGAAAATCTAATAACCAATATCACAATTTTAACAGGGTACCTGAATACTCCCTTATCTCAAAAATATAGGTTCAGGAGACAAAATTTAATGAAGAGGTAGAAAAACTGAACCAATCCTTTGAACAAATGAACTTAGTGGACGTATGGAGTGTTCCACACAATATCTGAATATACATTCTTTTCAGCTGCACATGGGAAATTTTCTAAAATAAACTACATACTAGTCCACAGATCATACTTAAATAAATATAATAAAATAGAAATTTTCCAATGCATATTATTTGACCATAGAGCAATGAAACTAGAAATAAAGGACAAAAGAAACAACAAAAACATTAACATATGGAAATCAAATAACACCTTCCTCAGCAACCAACAGGTTACAGATGAAAATAAGAAATTACACAATATCAACAATCCAATGAAAATTCAAACAAAACTTAGCAGAATTTGTGGGACACGATGCAAGCAGTTCTCAGAGGGAAATTTATGGTGGTGAACTCACACAGCAGAAAAACGGAATGGGAACAGATAAAAACCCCAATGCTCCAGCTCAAGCTTCTACATAAAGAAAAAACAAACCAAGCCCAGCACCCAAAGATGGGAGGAAGTCATAAAGATTACAGCAGAAATTAATGCAACTGAGAAAAAGAAAAAGAGGGACCGGGAGACGGCTTAGTGGAATAAGCACTTCCCTGATAAGCACAAGGGCCTGAATTCAATCCCCAGTTCAGCGAAAAAGTAATAAAAAAGAAAAAGAAAATGATACAAAGAATTAATGAATCCAAAAGCTGGTTCTTTGAAAGATTAAATAAAATTGGTATACCCCTAGCTAACCTCATCAAAAAGAGAAAAGGAAAAACTCAAATTCAATCAACAAGGAATGAAAAGGGAGAAATTACTACCGTTCCTGTGGAAATTCTTATCATCAATAGCTATTTTGGAAATCTTTACTCTCACAGAATAGAAGAGGCAGAAGAAATGGACAGAGACCTAGATAAGTACAACTTGTCTAAACTGAATCAAGAAGACGTAAAAACTCTGAATAAGCCAATACCTGACAATGAAATTAATATTTAATAAAATATTTGCCAACAAATAAAAGCCCAGGTCATGACCGACTCACAGGAATTTTAGAGAAGATTTAATGCCAATACTCCTCAAACTCTTCAACAAAACTGAAAAAGAAGCACTATTCCCAAGATCATTCCTACATGCAAGTATTATAACAAATGAAGAAAGATCCAAACAAAGAAGAGAATTACAGGACAATCTCCCTTACAAACATAGATGCAAAAATCCTCAATAAAACCCTAACAAATAGAATGCAGCAAATCATCAAGAAGATTACACACTATGATGAGGTAAGATTCATCCTAGGAATGCGAAGATGGTTCAATATATGCAAATCTATAAATGTAATCCATTACATCAATAGCCAAACCCAACAAGCAGATCATCATCTCAATAGAAACAAAAGAAGCTTTTGAAAAATTTAACACTCATTCATGACTGAAGCCCTACAGAAAATTAGATGAAAAAAGCCATCCAGGACAAATCAACAGCGAACATAATTCTAAATGGAGAAAACCTGAAAGCTTTTACTCTCACATTAGGTATGAGATAAGGTTTTTCTCTATCATCACTCCTATTCATTATAGTTCTGTAATTATTACCTAGAGCTATTAGGCAAGAGAAAGAAATGAAAGGAATAAAAACAGGTCAAGAAGAAGGTAAATTATCATTTACAGACGACATGGCTCTCTACTTGGAAGATCCAACAAACTGCACCAAGAACCTCCTAGAATTAATAAACAAATTCAGTTGCATAGCAGAATACAAAGTGGACATCCAAAATCTTTTTTTTCTTTTTCTTTCTTTCTTTTATTTTTGTGCAGTACCAAAGATTGAAGTCAAGACCCTGTGCTTGCCAGGCAGGTGCTTATTTTACTGAGCTCTCTCCCCAGCCCATCTTATCTTTGACATAGGGGCTAAACATGTTCACTGGAAGAACATAGCCTCTTTAACAAATGGTGCTGGAAAAACTGGCTCTCTCTATGCCAAAAACTAAAACTAGACTTTGGTCTATAGCCATATTCTAAACTGAAGTCAAAATGGATTAAAGATCTAAACATTAAAACAGAAACACTAAATCTCATGGAAGTGAAAGTAGGTGAATATCTTGAAGATATAGGGGCATGCAAACAGTTCGTGACCAAAAGTCAAGCCACATGGGGAATTCTTCAAAGAATTGAAAATTGGGACAACCTCTTATTGAGAAGTTTCTGCACTTCAAAAAGAACCACTCACAGAAGAAAAAGACAATTTACAAATTTGGAAAACCTCAACCAATAATCACTCAGACAAAGGTCTTCTACCTAGAATATATAAAAAATTAAAACAAGTTAGGGCTCCAATAGATACAATCCAAAAGTGTACATCTGAGATGAATACATGCTTCGTAGAGGAAGAAATATAAGAGGCACATAAATACATGAGAAAATGCTCTACATCATGGACACTTGGGTATTGCAAATTAAAATAACATTGAGATACCATCTGACCCCAGAAAGAATGGCTATCATAAAGAAATCAGCTAATAGCAAATGCTGGAGAGGCTGTGGGGAAAAAGGAGCCCTTCTGTACTGTTGGTGAGGATATAGAGTGGTATAATCAGTGTGGAGACTCCTAAAAAAAACTAGGATTGAAATTCCATTCAATCCTGCTATTTCACTTCTGGATATTTTTCTAAAAGAACTGAAAACATCAAGCAATACTGATCCATATGCACCCACGTTTATAGCAGCACAATTTGTCATGGCCACATTTTGAAAGCAACAAAAATGCCTATCATGAGGAATGGATGAAAAAGACGTGGTGTTTTTTATGCAATGGAGCATTACTCAGCTATAAAGAAAGACAAACTGCAAGCCTTCATTGGGAAGTGGATGTAACTAGAGGCTATATTTAAAAGTAAAATAAACCATATATATGATAGCTGAGGTGATTGTACTAAGAATTCTCATCAGATTTTTGAAAATAGCAGTTAATGTGTAGAATTTTCATTTTGACTAACTCTGCTGCTGATATCTGCATTTAAGCAACTACATCAAGGACAGCAAAGTATAGTACAAAAGCCATGGTTGCATGCCTGTCATCTTGGTCTTCTAATTGTGTACAATTTGTAATGTCATGTCAATTATTAATATTTTCTCTTTCAAACAAATTTTAAAAAATAAGAGAAAGAAATAACAAAAATTTAAGGTTTCTTAAAAGCAACCAGTAATATTCAATCATATGTCCTATCTTACATAACTATATCTGTTATTCTGAGCAACAAATTTGACAATAAAAATAGACAAAATATCAACCGTTGATAGTCAGCTACTCTTGTTTTGAAAATCTGTAATGGACGTATTGTAGTATGTTGCCCTGTTTCCATCTTTATTTCTGATTTTTATTCTTGCTTTTGTTTTTCTCTTCAAAATTAAATTTAAAAAATAATTCACCTTGTACTTCTTAACAGGTACTATTTCAAATGTCTTAATTATTATGCTTTCTTTGAAATAAGTTAGAATAAAAAAACAAGGGAAAATAGTTAAGATTTCTTGAAAGCAAGCCCCAATATTTATTTTCCCAATCTTGCATAAGTATATCTATTAATCTGACCAACAGATTTGATGATAAAAATATATTATACAACAACCATTATTAATTAGCTATTCCTGCTTTGAAAATCTGTAACATATGTGCTGTTTCTGTCTTTTTCTGTTTTTTTGTCTCTTTTTACTGTTCAAAATAAAATTAATACAGAAAATAAAAAATAAAGAAATTAAGAAGATCAAAAGTTAAAATCAAAAAAGAAGAAAACATAAGCATGTACATATTTTTTTCTCTAAAGACTGCGAAATAACCTTGGGTAAGAGAGATCAAGCTCTCTTTATTGATGTAGTGATTTTTTAATTCATGCATAAGTGTCTTTAATATTTGACCATTTTCTTTCATAGGAGAAATCCAAAAATTACTGATTAAAATGTATAATGAAAATACATTATTGTGTAGTAGTCTGTTTTTAATCCATGGTTTCATTTACCTGGGATAAATTGTGGTCTAAAATATTAAATGTAAAATTCCAAGAATCGATGTACAAAGTTTTTTAACTTGCATGTCTGTGCTCTATAGCAAGACGAAATCTTATGACATTGTCTAGGATGGAGCTCTTCCCTCTGTTGCTCATCCATCCCGTACATGCTACCTTCTTGTTAACAGCTGGATTATCAGGCTGCCTGGCACAAGCATCCCAGTACTTCTATTTAGATAATCCTTATTTTACTTAATAAATGACCTCAAGTACAATAGTAATGAAGCAGAGGAGATACCAAGATAAAACATTGGGAAGAACAGATTAATTATGGTTCGATGTGGCAATATATTCTGAGTATATACTATAGACCACATGATTTTAGTAAAATCATTTGCTTCAGGCATCAAAAGGAGTCTTGGTACATATTTTTCACAGATAAGATAGGAGACCTCCATACTTTGAGAAAAAACACTAAGTGGATAGAGTCACTGTTTTGGCGTTGATTCTCAGAGTCCATATATTCCATTTCCAGATGTGTATTTCTTGAAGAATACTGTTCCATTGATAACCATTCTGAGGATTAATGTGGTGCCATATCTTTACTTGAGAGAAATGGGAATATGCTTTCTTCTGAGACAAATAATAAAGCCCTTATGTTATATTCCCATTATATGTATGTAAGGAATGACAACTCCTCACTTGAGAAGACTTTTTTCCTGTTTACAAAAATCTGCATGTAAATAGTCTCAGGTACCAAATGCATGCTTGCATAAGCTGGATGGCACTGATTTTGATAAAATGATTCATCAAAAGAGTAAATTTCAGAGTAAATGGCATAAAACTAAGTTAATTTAGCTTTGAAGTTTCAATTTTCCTTTGCAGAATTACAGGAACACAAATAATAAAAGGAGGGGAATTCCAAAGTAGATTCCTTTTGCTCTAGAAATACCAGAAAAAACAATTAGAAAAAAATGAGATAATACGATGGCTACATTTTGCAAAAGTGCATTTGCCAGGTATGTTTCTTTGTTTTTGAAACTGGTGCAGGAACAATGAGTCGGATCATTTAGTGGATGTTGAGTTTTTTGTGATGCAGTAGTATTTTTAAGAGAGAGAAAGGAAGAGAGGAAGAAGAAGAGGAAGGAAGGAAGGAAGGAAGGAAGGAAGGAAGGAAGGAAGGAAGGAAGAAAAAGAAGAAAGAAAGAAAGAAAGAAAGAAAGAAAGAAAGAAAGAAAGAAAGAAAGAAAGAAAGAAAGAAAGAAAGAAAGACAAGGTCCTGAGTTCAATCCCCAGTACCACAAAATAAATAAATAAATATAAATGACTAACTTTAAAAAAAAAAAAGAATGCATATTTATGTACAAGGATACCTGAGATAACCGGATTGCTGATTTCTGTTGATTTACTGAAAGGGACAGTTAATGCTCAATTTTAATTTTTAATATTTTAACCAATTTTACGTGCTTATATCTTGTAATATAATCAATTAATCTGAGGTCAACAAAATGTAGTATGATAACCATTGTTGAATTCCCATCCTTTTTTAGTGATATTCTATACTATTAATAATTTTTTAAATTACTTTATTCTCTTTAAAAAATAAAAAATCCAAGCCTTAATGTACTAAGCAGAACCCATATTTAAAAATATCTACATTTTATATCTCATCTATGATTGTTTTGCTATTAGCCAGAGATGTATAAAATTTCTCAAAATACATAAAGTTTGTACAAGAAGACAGTGGGGGAACAGCTGATCATACAGAGCTGGAATACCTGAGTGATCCCAGGCTTGGACATTCTGGACAGTTCATTTATGACAACTGCATTTTGCAGATGTCCCAGCTGAAGTCCACTGCAATTAAATATCGCCTAACTTATAATAGTCAAAATATATCTTAAAGCCATATTATGAAATCAGTACATCATTTAGTATTACGTTCATATGGCTCTGGATTGGACTGACAGAAAATTCTCTGAAACTTTGGAAGCACAGGAGCTGTACTGATGTAGACACCTGAGGCAGAGACTAGTGAACAGCTGTCATCTCCATTCTGTTTCTGACTGTCACAGGTGGCCCAGACATGTATTCTGGGAGGATTTGAACTTGTAAGCCATGAACATTGAGGTGTCTCGTGTAACAGAAGCTCTGAGTATGGCAAACATTTTTATAATCCCAAATCAAGACACATTTGATGAACTACGTGAATACATTTAGAGCAATAATAAAACCTTATATTTGAAATTAGATTTTTTCCCCTCTACAACCAGCAGTGGTTTATAGGAAAGAAACTTGCATTACCATTGATCTTAGCATTTAGAATCAGGAACAGGTGGCTAAGGATGTTTTTTTAAAAATATATTTGGTACAAGGTCTCATTACTTGACTCGTAGTGATCCTCCTGTTTTCAGCTTCCCCAGAGCTGGAATTACAGGTGTGCACCACCATGCTCGGATGAGCTGGCTGGCTCAGCTGGCTCAGGGGCAGAGCAGGTGCGGCATACATTGCTGGGGATCGAATCCTGGTCTGTGCTCGCCTAGGCAGGCACTTAGCCCACTGAGGTATTTTGCCAGCCCTTGGACTCTACATTGTGGTGTCATAAGGAAAATGATTATTTGGAGAAATCATGTAAAACTCAGTATTCAAAACAACATCTGGAGACCACATTCTTAAAGAAAAAATTAATGCCCTTAAATTCATGTTGAACAAAATGCCAGTGTTTTAAACAAAGACAGTGTCTTCTCATGACTTATATAAAATTGCCACCTTTGTCTCATCCTAGTTCTGTTCTTTACTCATTTTGTCAGTTGAATTTTTTTATAGTTTGTTCATCATGGATATTCAAATTAATTACTGTTCATTTATTTTGTATTTTAGTACAGGGTCCACAGGGTCTCACTATGTAGATCTGACTTGTGATTTTCCTGTCTCCAATCTTCCAAGACCTGGGATTTCAGGCACGCACTACTATACCCAGTCTCAATTGCCCTCTCAGTGCACCCTGGGGATGTGGCCTGCAGGGCAGGCTGGGGTTCAAACTCCTGCCCGCCTCTGCATCTTCTTAAGCAGGCACTTTGATCCTCTGAGCTATTTGGGTAGCCCTCTCAAATTAATCCCTTTAAAAATTATCTTGTACATTATTTATATCATCTTTGAATTGTGGTTGCCTCCCTAAATTTTACGCTGTGATCAATGTTTCACATGGATCACCCCTTTCTTGTCCTTGCCCAAACTAGCACACCACCTAGAACAGCTATTAAAAAAAAATAGTTCTTAAATCTATCACTATAGAAATATTTTCTGTTTCTCTTTTTGATTCCTTCTCTACAAACTCCTCATTAGAAGAGACAGAAAACTGTGTCATCTTCCAGAGTTCTTATTTTGACAGAGCTATCATTTTTCATGTTTTAAAATAATAGTTGACATTAGAACGTTTAATTTTTCTAATTCTAAAATAATGCCATTATAATTAATTATTGTCAGGATATTAAAAGCACATATGGGAATTCCCATTGAAGATGCAATGGCACCTTAGTCTGCTTCTTTATTCTTAGGATAATAGTCTCTTCTAACTATAGCATGTGGGTGCTGTCAGGTGGATGCTATTAGAAAGCCTAGTTTATCTGTTAGATTCAAACAACAGTCTATGAAATTATGCAAAGCAAGCAAGGCATCAGAAATGCAGAGGGGGCTTAAGGGACAGCACAGTTACTCTGCTCCATCTGTGTGTGTGTAAGTAAATATATGTGTATGTGCTTAGCTATAAGTCCTCACTCATCACCTAAGAAAGAGCAGAGCAGCCTGAGGTAGAGCTGAAATACTTTTTCTACTCAAGTCTTACATTCAGCTAGAATGTATGGCTCTCAGCTGTTTCCATGGGGAAGACAGGACAGAGGGGTGATTGTGGTCAACCTAGAAAACAAAAATAAACTAGAACACCCTGTTTGTTTCGTAGAAGGACATGGAGGGACAGGGAGAGCTCAGTAGAATAAATGCTTGCCTGGTAAGTGCCCGGGCCTCAGTTTAATCCCTGGTTCTGCTAAAAAAAAAAAAAAAGAAAGAAAGACATGGGAGTCAGGATTGCTGAATATTAAATACTTATAATGTTAGAGAAAATACAATGTGAAGTGAAATATAAAATGTCAGTTGAATATCAGTTTCTTTCTTTATGCTGAATTGAGTTCAAGATGATGGGAAAATTTTTTTCTAAGTTAAAAGATGTATTTCTCTTCAAGCCCCATATTCCCAGGCTTGCAAAATCATCCAGGGTGTTAGTTCAACAAACCAAGGCCAAGAATCCTTGACAATCCAATGAATGGGCTTCAGGATTTTGGTATTCATAAATGTTAGCAAGACCAACTATCTTGCTCCAGAAATCTTTGTCAAAATATGGTACTTCAACAGTCACCTGGTTTTTAATCATTTTCCTTCTTACCTTCCTTTGCTAATGGATTTCTCTCTGTAGACTACAAGGAGCAGTTAGAGGGCTTTGACTCGATGCTAGTTGAAAGAACCAGTCAAAAAGCTTGAAAATTGAACAAAGGAAGTCTTCAGGGAACACAAACGCCTCTGCATGAAACAGCATTTGTGTAAGGCCAACAAGGTCTTTGGATATCTTCCTTTGTTTATTTACTGTTATGGAAGAGGCAGCATCCATCTGTAATGACATTTCTCCATTTTTCTGCCACAGATAAATGAAAAGAATGTGGTTAGGCCTAAACTGAAAAATGCTTAGGATAAAGAGGTGGTAGAAAATTTGATCAAGTTTTCTGTGTAGATTATCATCTCCAGGTCAGAATGAAAAACAATTGAATTTTTGAGGAAGCAAACAGGCAAGCTAATTTTTCCAAAATTATTTTGTGGTGCAAGTAAGATTAGAGGTTATTGTGATAAGATGTAAATTTCTAGTTTTCTTTCAGTTATGACTGTGCTGTATGGATAAAAGAAAAGAAAGTTTGCACACACGAGCTGTTGCAGGGCAATTCATCATTCTTCCTGCAGGTCTATGTGAAGGAATATTCTAGGTAATTATTCAAGAGGAGCTTAGAAAACTTGATTGTGTTCACATAAAACTGGTTTTGCATATTTTTCGTGACAGATCCAATGTGTAAAGAAGCCTACAATATTATATAAGTCCCTATGTGTCCCCCAAATAAAACAAAATGGAACAAATAAATACAAATGTTGATATACTTTCACTGGAAATAAAGAGTTCAACTCTTTCAGGGAGTTTAATTTCCTGAGCCACATATTATATAGAAATGCCTTTCCTAAGAAATCAAACAGACAAAGAAAGAACAGCTGTTCTGCTGGATGCTGACTTCCACAGGTCAGGACCATAGTGCAGAGTCAAGCTATAAACTCCATGAAAGTCTCTAGGAAGGCTCCCAGGAAGTGTTGCGTGGCCTGGTACCTAATGAACACATCTTGGCACTTACCTTCTAACATGAGCATGGTGTTAATTTTTACCTGTTGTAACAGCCATCTTCTGTAGGGTCCTGCCAGGCACTGCTCCAGGTAGCTGACAGTTTCAATAGAGTTAGTAACTTCCCCGGTGTCAAGCAGCTGATAAGGGCAGACTTAAAACTCCAATTTTGTTATGTGAAATCTATGCGCATACCCGTAATTCATAGTATCATGAACTTGTAAGAACTTATGCTACTTTGCACCATGTGTAGTTTTACAGGCAGACCTTCTATTATGTACGGATGGAGTGTTTCTCTACAATATACCCCCTTATAGCTACCACTTAAGACATGGTAATTGTCCACCTTGACTCAATTTTTCTGTAGAATATATCCTGATAAATTCATGTTTATTGAGCAAAAGGATGAATGGTTACTCAAATACTGTAACTTTTAGAGATAGACACTTATCATGATCAGTAACAGATATTTTTCCTATTTAGTGCTAAAACCCAAGATAAGATCAAAATAGGTCTGGTTTATTATAATTTTTAATTTAAGAAATGAGCAGTGCAAAAGCTCCTGAAAAGAGGCAGAGGATCATATTTTAATTCTTGACTGTGTTTTCATCCAATCTTTATGTTGAATGATCTAATCATCATTACTTTGAAAACCAGGAACATGTGTTCAGTAACAACTGTGGGCAAGGGCTAGGGAGATGGCTCAGTAGAATAAGCACTTGCCTGGCAAGGACAAGGGTCTCAGTTCAATCCCCAGGTCCACCAAAATAAAAAAACATACAACTGTGGGAAAGATACTAAGTTAGGTGATGCAAAGAATTCAGGAAATTATACCAGTCATAGTGACTGATGACTCCCATGTTCCGGGTATTGTGCTGAGGACTTCTGTTTGACCCAGTACTTCAGCGAATCTCCCCAACACCCTCCTAAGAACAGTCAGTGTCCTACTCTGGAAATAACAAACCTGACTCCTTGAGAAGTCAAATAGTGATTTTCCCACAGTTTCAGAGGTGACAGAACATATAAGCCATCTGTTCCAAATTCCAGATATAACCCTTTAATGTCTCTTAATCGGCCCTGTAAATTTGTACAAATATCCATTTGTCAAATATTTATTTATGTATATGTTTTAGCTTATAATATACAAATTCATATTAATTTGCCAAACTTGTGTTGTAGTACCACAATTCAGTACTTATTGGGGCCAGGAAGATGGCTCAGTGGAATAAGCACTTCCCTGGCAAGCACAAGGTCCTGAGTTCAATCCCTGGTTCCGCCAAAAAATAAAAAAATAAAATAAAATAAATTGGTGCTTACTATGATTAGTTTCCTTGGAATTCTATTTTCTTTCCTGTACAGAGCATACCCATTATTGTTGGTAATACTTTCAAGGTTCATATTCTACTGAATGGATCCAAAACTTAAAGATACTCATAGAAGGAAAACAATTTTCAGCATTAAATCTTTCCAAATTTCTATGATTATTTCTCAGATATTCCAGGTGCTTCCTAAACACCAAATATGAGAGATTTCTTTATTGTGGTCCACTAAAGCTTTTGCCCTAGTTCTCCTTCCAATTTTTGTTCTGAATGTATGTTTAATAACTTTACCAATAAGATTTAAATATATAGTAACACACTGAAAGTAACTGTCAGAAAAGAGATTAGGAACAAGCAACCTCATCTCAATAAGCACCTCATCTCTTGATGAGATAAGGGATGAACAGGACAGGAGACTAATACCCATGAACATTCCAGGGCTATGGCATAGGCCAATACTTTGTCAAGACAATAACACGTGGATTCACTAAGTAGAATGTACTGAAATATTGTGTTGCTTCCATAGATTTTTCTTTGCCAAACATAGGGGAATCACATTAAGATTTCTATGCACACAGTAAGCCACAGAGTTTTATATTAAATGAGGAAATTCACTAATATAATATATTTTGAGCATTTGAAAGCATCCTCGAGGAATTGCACTATGCTCAGTTGAAGACAGACTTTGCTACTGTTTGGGTTGGGAATGTATCCCAAAGACCCATTTGTTGAGGGCTTGCCCCTCAGCTTGGCCCTATAGGGAGTAAAGCACAAGCTTCATGGGGTGGACATTACTAGAAGATTTTAAGTGATTGTAGAATTTTGGCCCCTTCCTTTTCCTTTCTTCCCAGGCTCTGTGCAGCAAGCTGCTTACTGCACAACTCACCACATGTGGCATACTGCCATTGTGATTGTGAGAGTAGGGAGAAATGACTATGTCTATTTGCTCGGTTTTCACTATGTATTTCTCTCACATTTGCTGTTCATAGTAACAGTCTTCAGGCAGTATGAGTGATGTTTACAAATGTTCATGATATAAAACTGAGGACAGAAATAATTTAGGGTTTATTTCCCATCAAGGACACTAGATAATAAAAACCTCCAAATCATATAGATGCATTTGGTAATGTTTGTATACAAAGACAATTTTAACTGATAGCTTAATCTTCATAAAGTGGCCTAAGCACATTCTTAGGCACACATTTTATTTTCCTTTATTTATTATGCTTTCCTTAGCTCCTAACCAATGAATAAGCAGCAGGAAGAGAAAGCAAGGTTAATTATATGTAAAGAATTTGCAAAACATTTTTAAATGATTTTGCATTTTAATGATTTATTATGATAATGAGTCTCATATTACATTTACTAAATTCTGAAAATCATATATTACGAGTGTTGTTGATTGCCAGGCTTCAAATAACAGCCCAGGCCTGAGCTTTGGTGTTATGACATTTATTTTACTGTGGCCATCATTGTCATTATCATCAGCAGAGACATCACTATATAAATCATTGTTTGCACATGTTATACATTATTCCCATTTAGTATTGCCCAGGCTAAGAGGCCACTATCTGTTAACTGACAGAAAATATAACTATGATGGTATGTTCCAGCCTTCAAAAGCTTTGCTTTTATGACTCCAGCAAATTGATCTAACAATTTAGGAGCAATAACCCCTGGTGAGCAGTGAAGCTTCTCATATTTTATATCAAATCACCGTTTATTTGGGTTAAAATAAAACTGAAACAAATTAAGTTAGACAAAAACAGGACAAAACAAAAACATGAATAGTCATCAAGGATCTGTTACATTCTGGCCTCCTGCTGTGCACAGCGTGACAGGGAACAAATCTGCAATTGGGCAAGTGCATACTAGATCACCTTTTCAGAGTTTTAAAGGCAGGCAAGTCTTCACAAAAAGTTTCATCAAAGAAAACATTTGCTAATTTCAGCAGTGAAGGCTCTGTGAGAATTGGCTAACTTGAGAGGACAGGAAATAAAATTGCAGTCCTATAAGAGAGGCATAGAGTTCCCGGGAGCAACTAAACGAAAATAATGAAGAAGCATTCAGTATAATAAACATAAGTGCAAGGGGCAAATAAGGTTGTTGATGAAGATGGAAAGTCAGTTCAAGGTATACGAGACAAGGACTTGTTTGATTTGTTGGTAGGTCTGAACATAATTTTAAGAGAAATGAGAAGAAATTAAATAATCATCTTTCTCCTTTAAAAATCATCATGACGACTGAACTAGAGCAGAACAGTGGCAGACCAAACCCTGGGAAGCAAGCACAGAAATTTTTGTGAGACGTGGTGGAGGCCATCAGAGCAGTGATAGCAGAAAAAGTAAATCTTTTCTAACATATCCATAGCAAGCACAGATGCAACTCCTAACAAACAAGTAAGAGACAGAGTTCCTCTTTGGTTTCCTGGAAGGTGGCGCAGATGAGGGAAAATGTTTATGAGTTCTATTGGGAAATGGTTGGATTTCAATTCTTGGTAATAAATCCCAGTGGAAATATCCACGGAGTGTTGGATATGAGGATTTCAAGTTCAGAGGCAAATCTTACAAGGTATCGAATTGGTAATCATCTACATATGGCCTTTGAAATAGATGGGGTTGTTCAAAGTGTGTGATAGGAAAGAAGCAATTCAGTACAGGTAACAAAGCGATTGTGTTTAGCAACAAGCAGCTCACTGGTGATTTTTGGCAATAATAATTTCCATAAAGCAGTATTGCAAAATCTCAAAGGCACTTGGTTGAGAGGTGGAGAATATAGACATAGGTAATATTGCCAGGAAGTTCTAGTGTGAAATAGAAAGTAGAAGTGAAACAAGTTCTGTGACAAAAATAAAATTCTTTATAATGTTAGTTAAACTTCAGTATTACCTAGTGTTATACAATACCATAAAGTATAAATGACTCTACAGAACATTTCAGAAGAAATATTTTTTCTCCAATTCTTAAATGTTTTGAATGTGTGCCAATGCTAAAGATTCAAAATTCTTGTTTAGCATATTCTCTTTCCACTGACTACAATTCTCTTAACAGGAAAATTCCAAAGTTGCAACAAGGTTATACTTGGCTCCACAACCATGTGGCTTTCAGCCACTTTTGTCATCAGAAGCCATTTGGATGGTTAGTTTACACAGCCCACAAAGACAGAGTACTCTGACTGCTGAAAACTAATTATAGGAAAGCCTTTCACTTTCCCTAGTATCTTGTTTCTTTCCTACTGAGAAATAATTGAGGGAGCTCAAAGTCCAACTAATTTTAATCTTCTTACTTTACAGATGAGACAATAGATGCTTTGGGAGCTATTTTATGTTCAAAACATAATATGTAAGTGGCAGAATGAGCGTCAGAATACTGACTTTGAAAATTAGGCTCTATACTGTATTCCATGTTCTCCAGAAGAATATATGCTTGTAAATGGATTCTTTTTCTCCTCAGAAAGGTGAAGTTTTTAAAATATATGATAGATGTCATCTTTCCTTTATTGGGCTTATTAGTGATTACTGGAAGTTTCTGTGGAGTGCCAGTCTCCTGGAATATCTGCGTGTGTTAGGATTTTATGTATGAGATCAGATTCGAACTGCTTTTCAAGAATGCTCCTTCAATTTCAACTGGAGTTTTGTTACTAAATTAAAATATGTTAGCTGTTCACACTTGCATTTGACAAATTAGTTAAGGACTCAACGATCTTCGAGTATTGGGCAAGTTTTCTTAAATACATTGAATAAAAACTTTGCCATGCCCTGTAGATATTGGAATAGTTCAGTTCCTTTATAAAAAACCAAAGGAGACATTAAGCAGGATGTTTGCTTGAGCAAAATCCATATGGTGTTGCGGCTTTGAAAATAAATGTGTGTGTGGATTGTCAAAAGGAAGCCTGTGGAATGAAAATGGTTGAAAAAAACAATATTAGAACATAAATAGCGGTCTTGGCTCCTGCAATGTGGGAGCTACATACACAAACACACATCCGTGGTTGCAAATAAATGAAAACTTGTAACTACTATGAGGGTAACTTTTTAAAAAACTCAATTTAAAAAAATGAAAGTAAGTTCTCTGAATGTCAGTTCTAAAGGAACAAGTTCCACATTTCTAATAACTGAATGATGAGTACTGTTAAACTAAAGAAAAAGTTTTCATATTTTATTGGGAGCTGCATTAGAGTTTTAAAACTTAGAAACTGTCCAAACTTTGATATGCTTTACCTTTACTTGCTCCATTTTGACATACAGTTTAAACAAAACATGTTTATTTTCTTATCGGATCATTCCATTAGATATATTCTCATCAAAGAACTACTAGATAATCATAAGTACTGATGCAAGTACACTCAAAAAAACATTTCAGAAATGGTAAACAAAATGAAATGATTTTCTAGATCAAAATATTAAACTGAGGAAGAAAAAACCTTAAAATTCAATAACATAAACATGTTATTGGAGGTTTAATAATGATTGAGTCTATATTATCAGTTTAGAGTCTAGAAAAACTAGAAATGGAGGAGGAATTGAATCTTTTCTGTTGTTTTATTGGATCAAGTATTCTGGGACAATAAACAGATAATATGGAATAATTATTTTCTAAAGGGATGATAACAGACAAAAGTATTTTTCCTTTATGAATTGTTTTAGAATAAAAATGGTGTAATCTTAGAAACAGATGAAATCAAGAAAATAATATAAATCTAAACCATATCACAGATACCTCTAGTAATATTTTAATATGAATAAAACATTCTGTTAAAAGAAATCCAGTATGTCTTTCTTCAATATTATTATAAAATAGTAGCTAATGTTGGGTGAAGTTTTTCAGTGTACAAAGTAATTTTGCTTGATATCGCTCTTTAATTTTTATAACAATCTTATGAGTGTTCATCATCATAAAGAGATCATTATTATTCAGATGTAGAAACTAAGGATAAAAGATTAAAGATTTCAAAGACCACATGAATGTTCGCTGAGGTTTTTCTTATTTGCCATTGTGGCATTCTCAAATGACACTGCTTTTGACTTATTAATTATGGTTATTTTTATTAGCCAATGTAGATGTTCATATTATGATTAAAACTGAATATGTGACAATTGATTATATATTAATGCATTTCATTTTTTATTTTTAAAAAACAAAATATTCTTTAAAATAATAACTATAGTTTTCAGATCTTTTTGGGTGACCCTCTCATGTGGAACCGCTCACTTTATGATTATGTTTTGAGCCACTTACTACACAACAGAAGGAGCAACTCCCTTCCAGGATAAGTAAGGTGTATTATTAACTGTGAAAGGTTTAAAGCAAAATTTTAATTAAAAATTCAATTTGTAAGGGAGTCTTCTTTTTGCTGTTTGCATGCAATAGAAGTTCTACATAATGTCAGTTTCAAATAATTGGCCCTGCAAAGGTGAGTGCACCTTATTTTCTTGTGCTTAGATTGTATGTATCTGTCACAAAAACCTGAAAAAATATTTGTTTCTATTATTTGCCTCCTTCCCTTTCTTGCCCCTCCTCTTCCTCCTTCTCATCATTTTTACTAAGAGACAGTTTCTGGCTATTAGCCCAGCTTGCCTGTTGACCTCAAAAACACTATCCTGCCTCAACCTCCCCTCATTCAGTTGTTCCATGGACTTCAGCATGCTCAGACAATGGTAGTAAGGATGATGGTGTTGATTATGTTTTGGGACAGTTACTATAAACTTTGATTGTTATTCTTTATATTCTTTTCAGGCCAAATTTGGGATCATTTTTCTTCTACCAAAAAAGCCGTGATTTGTTTTACAATTGGTCTATAGATGATTATTTAAATAAAATATTCTCTGAAAAAATGTTTAGTTTATCTTCATTCTAAAGAGTTAAGTTCCCATAAGATTTCATATCAGTGAGATGTTTTCTTCATTTCTTTAGACTTTTGAGGCATTATTCCACACCCTAAATGTTTCTGTTGATTACTCAACTGTCAGGTGAATTTTTGCAATCTGTTTTTCGCTATTTTTATGACTATGGTTGTTGGGGGCTTTTAGCAGTTTTAATTTGAACAGCTGTCATTGCGTTTTTGTTTTAACATTTTACATGTTTCTTACTATTTTCCATTGATTTTAAGAACTCACACACATTTTTCAGTAGCTGCTTCTATTCAATACTTATTTTATAGGTACCCACTGCAAGTATATGTAGTCTCCTCACTAAATTTCTATGCCTTTAACACTTTGCTTCTATCTTTTGTCTTTCCATGTTTCATTTCAGATTTCTATTCTTCTGTTATTTTGGGGCAAGTAATTCTACATCTGGGTGTAATCTGAGATTCATCCAATTATTTTACTATGTATTTTTCAACATTAACAACTACAGTGAAGTCCACTTTTGTAGTTACTTGATTTTGAAACTTTAATTTGTATTTAATTTATCTTGGAATAGTAAGAAATATCTTTTTGAAATCCCTTTTTTGTTGATTCCAATATCTGGAGGGCTACTATTCCTAAAGTTACACTATTCCACCATGTACAAATTGTTTTCATTTGGGCTTCTTAATGTAGTCTTAAAATCTAGTCCCTGTCTCTCTCACTACCTTAGTAAGATCATCAAAACTACAGTGAAGTTTTAGTCTCAGCTGTGGAAAAAAAAAAAGAAGCTGTATGCTTCTTACTTGTGAATGCAATTAGTTTACCAGTTTATTTAAAATTCATTGAGAGAGGAATGCAGTTTAAGTCTCTATTTAACCATAAAAATAAAAAAAAATAATATATATTGATCTAAAAATAAGACAATAAATGAGAGAAGGACATGGAACAGTGATCATTTCTTATAAGTGAACTGAATACTGCAATTAAAGAATAAAGATTCTCAAATTGAAAAACAAGGAGGTATATCAGTAACATAGACAAAGTTTAAAAGTAAAAGTATAGGGGCTGGGGAGATGGCTCAGTAGAATAAGTGCTTGCCTACAAAGCACAAGGGCCAGAGCTCAATCCCCAGTTCTGCCAAATAAATAGATAAATAAATAAATAAATGTAAAATGATAGACAAAGAAATATGTTTAAGTTTTAAGAAAAAAAATCTGATATCATTATACTAATATCAGGCAAACAGTTATAAGGAAAACAATTTTTTGTTTGTTTGTTTGCTTTTTCTTTTTTTTTTTTTAGTGGTGCCAGGGATCAAACTCAGAAGCTTGAGCTTGCCAGGCAAGCACTTATTCCACTTCCCCATTCCAGGAAGAGAAGTATTAATAGAGGTAACAGAAACTTTATGTAACAAAAGTTTTGACTCCTCCAGAAAGTAAATTATAATCTATTCGTATATAACAAGTAATCTCAGAATATAGAAAGACAAAGTTTACCAAAGCACAAGGAAAAATAAATAGAACTGCAATCATAATGGAAAATTGTTAATATACTTATTCTAGACTGACAAATCAAGTAAATAAATGTGAGGGCAAATATTTTACAGTATTTAACAATTAACTAATAGACATTTATATATAACTGATTATAGCACTACCAAAAATTAAATATATAAAATTTAGGTAAAAGTACACTAGGCCATAAAGCATGCTTCATTAAAACAATGTTGTATAAATTTCTCAGGTTTATTGTTTAATTATTCCATGTTTATTAATATTTACTAGTCTGTAATGCTAGCAATGTATGTTTTTCAGGTTTAGTGTCAACCAATACATAAAGCTTAACATCCTACTAATTACAGTAATACTGAGCATAAAATCTATGAAAAAATTAAATAAAAATAAACTTTTATGTATGGTATGGTGTCCAGAGAGATAAAGAGAAATTTGAGTAAAAAATAATAATAATAGAATATTTAATAATATAAGATATTATGATTATAACAGGAAAACAAACTATTGAGAACATTATGCAGGTTAAGAGAAAAAAAAATAAGTGGGAGAGCTTCTGCTCTCTCCTGCGACCTCCAGACCAGCCATGCAAGAAAGACCTTTACCCACCTTCTCCTGACCTCCCCTTCCCCTCCAGAGCCAGCACCAGCCTGCTCTGTGAGTGAGAACTTCTGCCATGCTCTCAGGACTCCTCCAGATCCACCCAACCCCAGGCCTGGTGAGTGTGTGGGAGAGGTTCTGTGCTCTCTGGCTCACCCCCATTAACCCTTCAGACCCAGCCCTGGCCGAGCATACAGACCTGGAGTGATACCCTGCAGCTGAAGTCACTGCAATGAGACCAGAGTCAAAACCACACAGCTAATCCAGGAGCAGAATATCTTGCCACAGGAGCATGACAGGCTCACCCAAGGGCAGCAGCAAGAAGGAGCTGAGCACAGTAGCCAGACCCAAGCCAGGTACAACTGGATGAACTAGAACCTGGTATATTGGCACCTGAATTTTAGTAGGTGCTAAGGTTACATCTACATCAAACCTCTACACCAAAGAGGAGAGTGCTATACAACACAACAAAGAGAAGGAGCAAAATGCAATATCAGGTCCCAACCTGATGTAGAACAAGTGCAGAGGATATGAGCACAGCTGAAAAGTCTGAATTAATAGGGTCTGAAGTAAAGAAACAACAGCAGAAAGGTATGGAGGAACTCAGATCATAAATAATTCCTGAAATGAAAAAAGAAATCTATGAATTAAGAATGTCTGAAGTAAAGAAACAACAGCAGAAAGATATAGAGGAATTAAGATCAGAATTAATCTCTGAAATGAAAAAAGAATCTCTGAATTAAGAGCTTCAGAAATAAAGAATCAAATGCAGAAACACATAGAGAAATCAGATCAGAAATAAACAGCAGTAAAAGAATTCATAAACTCTTTACAAGAAGACACTGATAAAAAATAGAGATTAGAAAAGTTATGGACTCCTTGAATGAGCAATATAGAAAAGAAATATACCGCATGAAGTAAAATCAAAGAGATATAGAGGAACTTAAAATTTCAATCATAAGCTTGCAAAACTGTTTGAGTGAAAGTAGAGTTTGAGATCTTGAAGATGCCGTCACAGCTAGTGAAAAGATAAGAAGAGATCTCTTAAAAACAACTAGGATGCAGGAAAAACTAATTCATCACCTACAAGATGATGCAAAGATGAATAATGAAAAACTAATAGACATCAAAGAGAAAGAAGGAGGCAGTACAAATGATATAAAAAGAATATGGGCAGAAGTAATAGCAGAAAACTTCCCAAGTATGGGACAACAATCTGACATTCAGTAACTAAAGCATATAGAACTCCAAATAGTTTCAACCCACTTAGAAATACACAGAGACATATAATAGTCAAGATCCTAGAAATCCAGCACAAGAACAGTATACTGAAAGCCACTAGGGGGAAAAAAAACACAATTAAAGGAAAACCAATCAGAATAACTGCCGACTTCTCTTCAGAAACAATGACTATAAGAAGAGCATGGAGCAGAGGACCTCAAGTCCTCCATGAAAACAAATTCCAGCTAAGACTAGTATACCCTGCAAAGCTCTCTTTCAAGTTTGATGAAGAAGTGAAATAAATCCATGACAAAGAACAACTAAAGAATTCCATGATGACAAAGCCAACCCTACATAGACTACTAAAAGATGTTCTAGAGAGGGAACAAAATGATCAGAGCTCCACGAATGAGAACAGGAGGAAACAACTAATAAGGCAAACAATTAAAAACAGGACAAAAAGAAGTAAACAACAGCAGATAAATAACATAAATCAATACATCTCAATTATGACCATCAATGTAAATGGACTCAATCCATCAGTTAAGAGAAGTAGACTGGCACAGTAGATTAGGAAACAAAGTCCAACAGTATGCTGTATACAAGAAACACATTTAACTCATAAAGAAACTCATGGGCTAAAAGCCAAAGGGTGGAAAGCAATTCTATACAACTCAGCACCTCAGAAAAAAGCAGGGGTACAAATCCCAGTCTCAGGAAGATTCAACTTCAAGCCAAGAATGATCAAACAAAGTAAAGAAGGCCACTATGTACTGGTTAGGGGAAAAATTCAATAGGAAGAGGTAACATTCATAAATGTACATGCACCAAACATGGGAGCAACCAACTATATAAGACAAATCTTAATGGACATGAAAAATCTAATATCCAACACCACAGTCTTCACAGGAGACCTTAACATCCCCTTACCCCAATAAGATAGGTCAAACAGACAAAAAAAAATTAGCAAAGAAGTAGCACCACTGAACAAGAGCCTGGAACAAATGGATTTAGTGGACACACACAGAGTGTTCCACTCAACCACACCTGAATACACATTTTTTCCAGATTCACATGGGTCATTTTCTAAAATAGATCACATACTGGTCCACAGGTCATGCTTAAGTATATACAAGAAAACAGAAATTATCCCGTACATACTATCTGACCACAGTGCAATGAGACTGGAAACAAACGACAAAAGAAACCAGAAAAAACCCCTAAATACACGGCAATTAAACAACATACTACTCAGCAATCAATGGGTCACAGATGAAATTAAACAAGAAATTCAACAATATCTACAATTCAATGAAAATTCAACCACAACCTACCAGATTTTATGGGATGCAGTGAAAGCAGTTCTCAGAAGGAAAATCATAGCTATGAACTCACACATTAGGAAAACAGAACGGGAACAAATAAGAACCCTAGTGTTGCACCTCTGACATTTAGAAAAGGAAGAGCAAACCAAACCCAGAACACAGGAAGGAAAGAAATCATAAAAATTGGAGCAGAAATTAATTCATTTGAGATGAAGAAAATAGCTCAAATAATTAATGAATCAAAAAGCTGGTTCTTTGAAAGACTAAATAAAATTGATAAGCCCCTGGCTAACATCATCTAAAAAGGAAAGAAAAAATTCAAATACATGCTATAAGGAATGGAAAGGGTCTAACCACCACAGACCCAGTGGAAATTCAGAAGATTATCAATAGCTAATTTGAAAACCTTTACTCTCACAGAATAGAAGACACAGAAGAATTGCAGAGATTCTTAGAATGGTACAAATCACCAAAACTGAATCAAGAAGGTATAACAACTCTCAATAGCCCAATAACAGGCAATGAAATATGAAATGTAATAAAAAGGCTAGCAACAAAGAAAAGTCTAGGTCCTGATGGATTCACAACTGAATGCTACAAGAAACTTACAGAAGATACAATCCTTATAACCTTAAAACTCTTCAATGAAATTGAAAAACAAACACACAAACAATCCTCCCAAAATCATTTCTGGAGGCATGTATTATACTCATACAAAAACCAGGAAAAGATGCAGCCAACAAAGAGAACTACAGGCCAGTCTCCTTCATGAACATAGATGGAAAAATCCCCAATAGTGTCCTAGCAAATAGAATACAGCCAATTATCAAGAGGATTATACACCATGACCAGGTAGGATTCATCCCAGGGATGCAAGGTGGCTCAATATATACAAATCCATAAATGTAATACACCATATCAACAGAGCCAAATCTAAAAACACACACGATCATCTCAACTAATGCAGAAAAGGCTTTTGACAAAGTCCAACACTCATTCATGTTCAAAGTCTAATAGAAAATTGGAATAGATGACCTCTATTTCAATCTGATAAAAGTTATCTATGACAACCCAATAGCTAATATAATCCTAAATGGGGAAAAACTGAAGTGTTTTACTCTCAGATCTGATACAAGACAAGGATGTCCTCTATCACGCCTCCTGCTCGATATAGTTCTGGAATCATTAGCTAAAGCCATTAGACAAGAGAGAGAAGTAAAAGGAATAAAAATAGGTAAAGAAGAAGTTAAATTACCATTATATGCAGATGACATGTTACTTTACTTGTAAGACCCAAAAAGCTCCACCAAGAAGCTACTGGAATTGATACACAAATTCAGTAGCATAGCAGGATACAATATTCATACACAAAAGTCAGGAGTATTTCTCTACACAGATAACGAACAAACTGAGAGGGAAATTAGAGAAACAATACCTTTTACAATAGCACTGTGGAAAATGAAATACCTTGGAATTCATCTAACTAAAGAAGTCAAAGATCTTTTCATGGAAAATTACAGAACTCTGAAAAAAGAGATCGTAGAGGATTTCAGAAAATGGAAAGATATTCCCTCTTCTTGGATAGGAAGAATCAACATTGTGAAGATGGTCATACTCCCAAAACTGCTGTACAGATTTAATGCAATCCTAATAACTATCCAGAACATACCTCCCAGACCTAAAATTTATTTGGAATCAGAAAAGGCCTAGAATAGCAAAGGCAATCCTGGGCAAGAAAGGCAAGGCAGGATGCATTACAATTCCTAACTTGAAATTATACTGCAAAGCTACTGTGATGAAATCAGCATGGTACTGGCAATGAAATAGACCTGAGGATCAATGGAATACATTGGAAGACTCAGAGGCCTCTACAAACACAGTCAGATACCTGGTCTTTGACAAAGGGGCCAAACCTGCTTACTGGAAGAAAAATAGCCTCTTTAACAAATGGTGCTGGAAAAACTGGCTTTCTACATCGCAAAACCCAAACCTTGATCCAGGTCTATCTCCATGCACTAAGGTAAAGTAAAAATGGATTAAAGATCTAAACATTAAAACAGAAACACTAAATCACCTGGAAGAGAAGATAGCGGTAGGCAAAGAGTTCATGAACAAAAATCAAATCGTACGGGTAACACTTGAAAGAATTAACAACTGGGACCTCCTCTCTCTGAGAAGTTTTGCACTTCAAAAGAAATTACCAACAAAGTGAAAAGGCAACTCATAAATGTGGAAAAATGTTTGACAAATAAGCACTCAGGTAAAGGTTTGATCTATAGAATATATAAAGAACTAAAAAACATTAGCGCACCAAAATTTAAAGACCCAATCCAGAAATGGGCATCCGAGATGAACATACACTTCTCAGAGGATGAAAGAAGCGAATAAATATATGAAAAAATGCTCCACATCGCTAGCCTTCCATGAAATGCCAATTAAAAGAATGTGGAGATACCATCTCACCCCAGAAAGACAGGCCATCATAATCAAATTATCTAAGTGAAAATGTTGGACAGAATGTGGGGAAAAGGAAATATTTTCCTCTGCAGGTAGGAATGTAGACTGGTGCAACCAGTATGGAAATCAGTGTGGAGACTCCTAGAAAAAACTAGGAATGTAAATCCCATTCAAACCAGCTATGCCCTTACTGGGAATTTTCCCAGAGGAACTGAAAATGTCATATCATAGTGATATATGTGTTCCTATGTTTATAGCAGCACAATTTCTGATAGCCAAATCCTGGGAACAAACAAGATGCTCATCATCTGAAGAACAGTGGTATTTTTATACAATGGAGTATTACTTAGCCATAAAGAATGATAAACTCAAACCCTTCATATTTAACTGGATGCCACTTGAAGATATACTCATAAGTGAAATAAACCAGACGCACGTGTGTAAATATCATATAGTTTCCCTAGTATAAGAACTCAAAAGAAGAAATACAAATAGAAAGTTATAACACAATTAAAAGGAACGCAAGAAATTGAGGATTCGACAACGAAAAGAGGGCAAGGAGTAAAGCTAGGAAAAATGACAGAGGTAAAGCCATACATTTATAAGTACAAGATGGGAAGGGCAATTATCCTTAAAACTATCAGCAGGTTGTTGAAACTAGCAGTTACTTGGTGGTGTTCTCACCCTGACTAACTATGTATTTTGATATACCTGTGAACTGAGCAAGAGCACCGAAGATAGCAATGTGTCATGGTGGGGTCATGCATGGAGTGCCTGTCATTCTGGTCTTCCAAATACATGCTGCTTTTCATGACATACCAATTATGACCAGACTGTATCTCAAGTAAATGTTTTGGGGTTTTTTTATTTAAAAAAATAAGAGTAATAAATGAGAAAAAGAGACAAGAAAAAAAATGTCACAGGACTATCCTGCTACAATGCTGTATGTGCTTAGATATGTAAATTACTGGATTAAAATATGTAACTGTTTATTCATTGTTTTCTAATATTTTTAAAATTCTTTTTCCATACTCAGTAGAGACTTAAAGTTTAACATATGTAAAATACATGCTCTATCTTATGCCTAAGATGTTTGATATTGAGACAAAAAGTGAGGTTAAATCCACCTGCATATGTTGTAGGGCAATAATAAGCTTATCTTATGGAGGGAGGGGAACCTAAGTTTGCAGACTAAAAGTTAGAGAAAAGGAAGGGCTGCAAGGATAGGCAACATTTTGGCCCTAGCCTTTCAAGTTCCCTGAGGACTCAGGACATAAGATAACTTGTACTGTAACTCAGTCGTGTCCCAAATTTTCTGATCAAGGAGATTATGGGGCCACAGAGGAATGTGATTGATGATGTGTGTAAGGAGAGTCACATGGAGAGGAAACATTCTCTCAGGGTTCCACAGACAGCAAATTGGTCCAGCAATGGCCTTGAATCATCCACATGGTTGACACTGATACAGGATCTACGAAGTGAGGTACAAGGTTTCAGGATAAGACCTGAGGGGACTTGACTGGCCTTGTCAGATACAAAAGTTACATTTCTGATTATATAGGTCTTGCTTTATCCTGGTTTTAACCATCCAGCAGAAATGTGTGGAAATGAGGTATGAAAAGTGAAGCCATGTTAATATGTTGAGCTGTAGAAGGCTCAAGTCATTAGATTCGGATATTGCTCATCCTGTGGATAACTCACTACTATTATGGACTGCTGGACTATATTGGGAATATTTTGCTAAATTCATGCACCTACAGTATTTGGATGGCAATGGAATATCCATCTCTGACAAAACTAAAGAAAAAAGGGGATACAAAGGAAGGGCCATTTTATATTTGTATACACAGAATAGTTAGGACAGATATGCAGCTTTTTCTTTATTCATTAAGAAGAAATATTTGTACTAATAGTGATTGGACAGGATAACATGTCTGCATTTTGTACTATGAATAACCACTATGAAGACAAAAATATGCAATGTATTAATTGTTGTAATTCTCCTACAAACCTGTTTTGAAGCTATCTCATTGCAATTTTTTCTCAATAAAATTAATAAAAAAGACAAAAGAATATGTCATTATGTAGCATTTGAAAGATTAATTTTCTTGTGAAATATGCACTCATAAGTAATACATCCTAAATTGCTTCTCTAGTAAACTCTGTTAATCACTTAAGGAATAGAATATCATTAATCTTGGAGATAGAAAAAGAAAGAATATTTCCTAACTCATTTTATGAGGACAGTATAATCTTGATTTTTAAACTGACAGTGACTGTACAAGAAATAAAACTAGCTTTCTTCACGCACAAACATGTGGGCAAAAGTTCTCAACAGAATATTAGCTGATTATATCTGAAAAGTATATAAAGAATAGTTACTTAGAACTTAGGTTTATTCCAGAAATTTAAGGTTCAGAAACAATAAAAAATCAACTATTTATTACATTCATAGAATAATAGAAAACATATCCGATCATCTTAAATGCAGAAAGAATACTTACTAAATATAACATCTATGCATGATCAAAATCTGAACACTTGATTATGTAGAGCTAGAAGAAAACATAATCTTTTCAAAACATTTACAAAAGCCCATAGCAGCTTTATACCTATTTCTAAATTGTTGCACTTTTTTTTCCTTTGGAGATTGAGAACTGTCCACATCATTTATGGTTGGGAAAACTTAGTATTTTATAGTCATCAATATGCTCAGGATGATTCACTGAAATATTGTACTAAAGAACCCTGTTGGGTGTGATGACATATAGAACCCACCTATCAAAGAAATGCAAGATGCAGTTGCTCTGCATAAACAATGTGAGTTAAGCTGTACATCTACAAGAATTCTGGCCCAGGCTCTAAATTCTTTCTGGCTTAAATTAGGGATGTTTATGAATCAGGTTTACCAGAACAGCATAATTCAGACTACCCGAAAGATGTTATTGCCGATTTCCTGGTCTGAATCTTACTTTTGACAAAGCAGGGACTCTGTCTTGTTTCTCATTGAATTTTCAGATCCAAACTCTGACAATACTTAATAATTGCTGATTTAAGAAGAAACACAATGTTGGAATACAGAAATTATGCTCAAGGAAACAGTTTTGTAACTGTCTACTGATCATACCTTCAGTGCAAGATAGTGATCAAAAAACAAAAAGTATCATTAGAATGTAGAAATAGAAACCTAAACTCTAGATAATGAGAGGAAACTGTTTTGTTTGTCTCTAGCCAGACAACTGAGTTTAACATTCAGAGGTTGCATTTACACAACAACAAGTTAAATTCATTCAGGAATGGTGACAAATTGATGAAAGATGTGCAAAACAAGTCAAAGAAGACACCAGAGTTACATGCCTTGGAAATAAGAGGGAACAAAATGGTCATTTTTCCATCTAGAAAGGAAAGAGTGGTCATGTAGAAAATGTAGATATGTTTCACAGTCCTGGTGATGGAGTTGCAGAAACACAAAGGCTACTATACCTGTTGAATTAGGTCATCTCGGGGTAGAACCTGTACCTCTGCATTTATACACGAAGATAACTCCGATGCAGAACTAAGTTGAGATCTACAAATTAGATATACTTTGCTTTTCTAACTGAATATATTATGAAATGGGTTCAAATTATAGGAAGGTTGATATTACTGTTTTTGAAAATAATACATAATCCTATTAATAATAATGATTTAAAAGTAGAGTATTTGCATTAGCAACAAAGCCATTTTGGAAAATATTAGAAATATTTAAAGAGAGACTAAAGTAACAATAAAATCTTTTGAAGACCTCAGTAAAATAAACTTTATAGGTGGGAAGGTCATTGTAGAACTCTAAGTGCTTCTCAGAAGATAGAGATTTTTGAAATTAGGGATAAACCTGCTTCATTTATTCAGTGCTTAAATTTCCAGCAAGCTTAAGCTAAAGAATGTAATCATTCAAGTCTACACTGAGTTTTACCATAAAATTTGACAATAATGAATAATCAAGTTCATCAAACATATTAAAAATTTGACAAACTTGATTTTCTGTTTCCTTTCTAGCCTGTGACTAGTTAAGAGAATATGAGAAGTGGGGATGGCAAGATTACTGAAGTCACATGAATAGTCTCAGAGTGAGTAAAGAGAAAAAAGCTAGACAATAGAAGTCTACTAGTACACACAGGACATTCATAAGCACCAAAACTGTTTCACTTAAGTATTTGACTTATAGTGAAAGTCCTGACAGAACAAAATTTTCAGACTTTGAGAAAAATGGCAAAGTAGCAAGAAGCAGAGAAAGACCCTCTCTGAAATTTGGTGTCAGGACATGATATAGCAGCATAAGAGAGAGAAGGAGGAGGAAAGTGGGTCCCTCAGACATAACAAAGCTCTGAAGTGAGAACTGAAGCCCAAGAGGAGAGTGAAGAGAAAAGTGAAGAAGGATATGACAGGCAGTGCTTTCTCTTTGAGCCTGGTTTCACTGTGTTCTAGGGATATCTTGAACCTGATGACAAACAGTTACTTGTAGTGACATCAGAATCCTCCATGGAGAAATTCACTAAAGAATCAGAGCAAGGATACAGTGGATTGCAGGGGCTGATGAGTTATTTGGGTCCATGTGGAAAACAGGAAAGGACAGTTGACTAGAATCTATCTTGGAAAGTGCATGTCTTAGTTACTTTTTACTCATTGCTGGACAAAATACTAACACCCAAAATGAAGGAAGGAAAAGTTTATTTAGTTCACAGTTAGTTGAAGTGTCACTCTATACTTTTCTGGCTCCAAGCCAAGTGGCAGCAGTTCATGGTAGAAGAAAATAATGAAGAACAGAGGAGGAGTAGTAGTGTTTTAGTTACTCTTCTCTCTTTGCTAGGACAAATACCCAACACCCAAAATGAAGGGCTTACTTAGCTCACAGTCACTGGAGGTTTCAGTCCATATTCAGTTGGCTCCAAGGCAGAGGGGCACATGACAGAGAGCAGTTCATGGTGGAAGAACAGCAACAAAGAGCAATAGCTAAAGAAAGTCTGTCTCTCTCACTTTCTCTCTTATATTGCATTCAGGCTCTCTGTCCAAGGCTTGGGTGTAGTACTCACACCCATAATCCCAGTAGTACTAAAACCCATAATCCTGGCCTTGGATCACACATAATCCCAGTGGATCATGAGTTAATCATAAACTCTAGAAGTCACCACCACATGACTACATAAGGCTTTGGGAGGACAATTAGATACAAACCATAACAATTAGCTATGACACCCATCAAGAATCTCTCTTCCGTCTAAGCTACCTGTGAAGACTGTCACTCCACACCCAAGATCAGAGCTCCTGCAAAGTGGTATGGCTGTGGGGATCAAGCTCCGCTAAAATGGCTCTGCAGCCCAGGAACAGCAGAACTCCTCCTAGAAAGTGGGGTGCAGAAGCCTCCCTCAACTCCGTTTTTTTATTGATTTTATTGGGAAACAAATAGCAATGAGACTGTTTCAAAACAGATTAGTAGGACAGTTTCAATAATTAATACATTGTATATTGTTGTCTTCATAGTGTTTATTCATAGTACAAGAGGCAGATGTGATATCCTGTCCAAACACTATTAGCAGAAATCTTTCTTCTCATTGAATTAAGAGAAGTAGATGTATATCTATCTTAACTTTTTTGTATATGCAGATACAAAATGGTCCTTCATTTCTATTCCTTTTTTTGTTTGTTTGTTTGTTTAGTTTTGTCAGAGAAGGATATTCAATTGCCATTTAAATATTGTAGGTGAGTGAGTTCAGCAAAATAATGCACTATAGTCCTGTAGTCCATAATAATAGTGGGTTGTCCATAGGACTGATGTTAGAAGTTGTTGACTTGAGAATTTTATAGCTCAGCTTAGTAACGTGGCTTTACTTTTTATATGGTGTATTTATACTTTTCTAAGACCAAGATAAAGCAAGACCTATATAACAAGAAATGTAGCTTTTGTATCTGATAAGGTCAATCAAATCCACTCAGGATTTATCCTGAAACCCTGTACCACAGTTTGTAAATCCTTTGTCAGTGTCAGCCATGTGGATGAGTCATTGCCATTGCTTGACCAATTTGCTGTCTCTGAAAGCCTGGGAGAATGTTTTCTCTCCATGTGACTCTGCTTAGGTACACTCTACATCATTGATCACTTTCCTCTGTGGCTCTGTAATCTCCTTGATCAGTAAATTTGGGATACAACTGAGTTACAAGATGTTGCAGTACAGTCTCTTATGGCCTGAGTCCTCACTGATCCAAAATTTTGCCTGTCCTTGCAGCCCTTCTTTTTCTCTAATTTTTTTTTCTGCAAACTTAAGTTGTTAACCTTCCAGAAGAGAAGCTTAATGATATTATTATCCTATAACATAGGCACCTCTGCTCTTTTATATGCTCTTTTTGTGCTGTCACTCTTTAGGAGGTCCTCCCAACCCTAGGTGGGGCCCTCTACACCCCAGAGCATGGAATTAACAAGTGGATTCTGCCAAGAGTCTGACCTCTCAAGTTTACACAATGTATCAAACACCACAGTGTCCAACTGAGATTGGAACTCAGATCAACTTTTGGTTTCATCTAGTGGATCCCAATGGGGCTCAAACCAGCATAAGGCCAGTGGGCTGCTGCAAGTGGCCCAGCCTTATTGTGAGAAATTAGCTTGAACTTCAACTTAAATAAAGCTATTGTAAACTATTGCTGGCCTGCTGGATTGACATGGACCTGGAATTTGTGTTTGTGTGTGTGTGTGTGTGTGTGCGTGTGTGTGTATGTGTGTTTGTGTGTAGTACAATGGTCTACAGGATCTCACTACACAGATTGGACTCCTAGTGATCCTCCTGTTTTTAGCCTCCCACACATTGGGATTACAGGTATGGGACACCACTCTGGTTCTCAGTCGCCATCTTAGTGTGTTCTGGCGGCAGGGACAGCACACTGGGGATCAAACCCTGGGCCCTGTGCTCAAATCCTGAGCCCTATGCCTAAGCACACATTTTTGTCTGCTGAGCTATCTGTACAGCCCTAAATCTTGAATTTGTCTGTCTACATTATCTAGGAGTGACAGCAGAGATACACCTTGAAGTGGACAGTTTTTCTTATTTATATTTTCTTCTATTTTTGTCTTTCTTTGTTTTTGTTTGTTTTGTTTCTTATCATTTTTTCTTGCTTTTATATGAATGTGAACATGCTTTCTAGGTTTTTGTTGTTGTATACTTGTTTTTATTTCTTCTTTCTCTCTTTCTCTCCCATCTTCTTCATATGTCTCTCAAAGTTTATGTGATACCCCCTTGTCTTCTAGCCTTGCTTCTAATCTTCTTATTTTCTCACATTTCTCTGTTTTTTCTCATGACTCTTTGTAACCTTTTTCTCCTGAGAAGATTCTGTGTTGATATACCAATGTTTGTTTACTGCATAAAGCTTTATATTTTCTTATAATAGCTACCTCAGTTTGACATTTTCTGATTGTATTTGATGCTATTATTTTGCTGATTATACCACTTTATCCAAAGTGACATAATTGTTATAACTAATTTTTCATCCCTATATAACAAGACTGAGCTTGTCTGAGAATCATAAAACATACTATATGACCATGCCAAACAAACAGGAGCTGGGCCAAGTAGACAGCAACTCCTCATTCCAGATAAGTTGAGGAAATAAGATCTTGCAACAGATTCAAAATCCAAAATCCACCAAATCTGGAGGAAACCTCTGAGAAGTAGTCATTTCCTAAGAGTTCTAAATAAGTCTAATAAAGCTACTCACCATACATAACTTGCCAAAAATTGAACTCAGAGTGGAAAAATTTCTCAGATAACTACAGAAAAGGTGATGATAAGTAAGACATGCTTAGAGACTCTAGAGTAGATAAAAATAAAGGAGCTTAAGAAAATTATGTAAATCACAAATCTCCAATATAGGAAAGAAATGAATTTCATGAAACAGATTCAAACAGAAATCCAGGTGATTAAGAGTTCCATCAAAAGCATACACAGAAGAATGAATCAATATGCAGACAGAATCTCAGATATAGATGGTGGGAATAGAACCAAGGTCAATCAAAGCAAAAAGTCTTAAAAATATCAAGGGATTATAAGAAATCAGTTCAGTAGCTTCTACATGATGCAAAGATGATAATATAAGATGGATTGGAGTTAGTGAAAAAGGAGGAGATAGCATAGAGGACATTAAAAAAAAAACTATTCACAGATTTCAAGGCAGAAACTTCCCAATCAAAGGAAAAATAATTTGACATACAGTGAAATGAGGCAAATAAAACTCCAATTAGCTATGATCAAAAAAATCTACAAGCAAGGCCTACAATAGCAATGATTCCAGAAATTCAGCACAAGAACAGAATTAAAAACTGTAAGAAAAAATAAACACATCATCTACAAAGGAAACCTTTACAGAGTAGCAATAGACTTCTCAACACAAAAACTCAAGTTGAGAAGAGTTTGGAATGAAGTATATCAAACCTTAAAAAAAATAACTTCCAATCCAGAATAATTTACTCTATGGAACTATTGTTCAAAATAGATGGAGAAATAAGAAATAAAAAATTCATGAACAGCAAACTAGCACTACAAAATGCTTTGAACAACTTTGTAAAAGGAGATGTCAAGGTTTACAGCTTAATGAACCACAACAGAATGAATCCACCAGACAAAACAAGCAGTGAAAGAGAGGAGAAAAAGAGGGCGCCAATAACATGAATGTAACATGACATGGATACATCAACACAAATAAGTGATAGCCATTAATGCTAATGGCTTTAGCCCAACAATCAAAAGAAACACACTAGCAAAATATATTTTAAGGTGAAAGATCCAAAAACCTACTACATACAAGAAACACATTTAATTCAAAAAGCAATTCATAGACTGAAAGTCAAAGAATAGAAAACAATACTCTATATAACAAGAGCCCACAAAAAAAAAAAAAAAAAAAAAAAAAAAAAAAAAAAAAAAAAAAAAAAAAAAAAAAAAAAAAAAAAAAAAAAAAAAAAAAAAAAAAAAAAAAAAAAAAAAAAAAAAAAAAAAAAAAAAAAAAAAAAA
>PVKA01001872.1:5576-24927 GCA_004027165.1 Ctenomys sociabilis | reverse complement strand
CAATAGGAAAGGATAACAATCATAAATAAATATGCACCAAATACAAGTTCACACTACTATACAAAGCAAATATTCATGGACATGAAAAATCAAATAAACCCTTATGAAACTTTAAAGGAGGAATGCAATATCCCACTTTCACAAATAGACAGATTAACTAGACAAAAATAGCAACAATGAAATACTAGAACTGAAACAAGGTTTTCAAAAAATAGATTTAGCAGATGTCTATAAAGTATTCCTCCACACAACATCAGAAGACACATTTTTCTCAAATTGTACATGGAATATTCTGCTAAATAGCCATACACTGCCTTATAGAAAATGCTTAAATAAGTGCAAAGGAATTGAAATTAACCCATACATATTATGAGATCATAGTGCAACGAAATTGGAAATGAATGGCAAAAGAAACTACAAAAAGCAATGAACAAATGAAAATGAAATACAACCCTCCTGAATAACCAAATTGTCACACATGAAACTAAAAGTGAAATTATGTAGTGTCTACAGTTAAATGAAACTTCCAAAACAACATATCAGAACTCATGTAGCACAATGGAAGCAGTCTGAGAAATTTATAGTGGTGAACATCTATGTCAGGAAACCAAGTGAGTTCAAGTAAACTATTTAATGTTGAACTTCAAGCTTTTAGAAAAAGAAGAGCAAGTCAAGCCAATATCTCATGTGTGGGAAGAAATTATAAAGATTAGAGCAGAAATTAATGCAATAGAGACTAATAAAACAATATAAAGAATCAATGCATCAAACAGTTGGTACTTTTAAAGATTAAATATAAGGGCTGGCCATATAGCTCAGTAGACTAAAACACCTGCTTAGGCAGAGCACAGTGGCTGGGGTTCTATCCCTGATGTACTGTGCTGGTCCTGCACCCCGGAGCGTGCTGAGACAGTGATTGAGACTGGGCATGGTGATGTGCTCCTGTAATCCCAGCGCTTGGGAGGCTGATAACAGTAGAATCAGTACAAGTCTGATCTACATAGTGAGACCCTATAGTCCCTGTACTAAATACACTAAAAAAATTAAATATAATTGATAGACCTTTAGCCAACCCTATTAATATAAGGAAAGTAGACGCAAATCCATACAATTAAGAATGAAAAGGGTAGAATCATCACAGGTCCTACAAAAATCCTGAGAATCATCTTTATCTCCCTCAAAAACTTGTATTCTAAGAAGACTGAAAAAGCAGAATAAATGAACAGATTTCTAGAAACATGTGAATTACCAAAGCTTAATTGAGAAGATATAAAAGTCCTAAATAACCTAATATCAGTCAAAGAATTTGAAAATGTAATTAAAACCTTGACAGCAATGAAAAGCCCACACTCTGATGGATTCCGTATTGAATTCTACAAGAATATTCTACAATGAACTAATGCCACTAATGTTGAAACTCTTTAATAGAATTGAAAGATAAGCAATACTTCCAAGATTTTTCCTGGAAGCAAACATTACTTTGTTACCAAAACCAGAGATGGGACCCAACTGAAAACAAAAAAATTCTATAGGCCAATATTGCTAAGGGTCATAGGTGCAAACATCCTCATTATGATAGTAGCAAGCAGAATGTAGGAAATCTTTGAGAAGATAATTCTTCGTGGCCAAGTAGGATTCATCCCAGGGATATAAGGATGTTTCAAAGTATGCAAATCAATTAATGGAGTACAGGGCAAGGGAGATAGCTCAGTAGAATAAGCACTTGTGTGGCAAGCACAAGTACCTGAGTTCAATTTCCGGTATCACAAAAAAAAAAAAAAAAAAATTAATGGAGCACATTAACAGAGCCAAGGACAAAAAAACCACATGATCATCCCCATAAATGCAAAAAAAGTTTGACAAGGTAAAACATACATATATGATAAATCCCTACAGAAAATTGGAATAGATATCATTATCTCAATCTGACAAAAGCCAGCAATGATAAACCAACAGCCACCATTGCACTGAATGAACAAAAAAACTGAAAGCTTTCACTTTAAAATCAGAAATAAGATAAAGATGTCCAATGTCATCATTCTTATTCATCATACCTCTAGAAAATTTAACCAGAGAAATTAGATAAGAGAAAACATAAAAAGAATAAGCATAAGAAAGGAAGAAATGAAATTATCATTACTTGCATATGACATAACACTTACTCTACATAGAATACTTTAAAATCTCCATCAAAAGAGCTCTAAATTTAATAATAAATTCAATGGCGTAGTTGCATACAAAATAAGCACTCAAAAATCAATAGCTTTCCTATATCTGAACAATAGACTTAGTGAGAGAGAAATTAAGGAAACAACAGCTTTCAAATAACATCCAAAAAATTAAATAGTGAGGAATCAATCTAACAAAAACTCTCTATATTAATAACTATATTACTCTGAAAAAGGAAATTGAAGTGGATATTAAAAAATGGAAAATATAACTTGTTCTTGAGTAAGAAGTACAATGTAGTAGAAATGGACATACTTTTAAAACTATAATACAGATTTAATGCACTCATGCTCAAAATTCCCACAGCATATCTCATAGAATTAGAGAAAACAATTATAAATACATTTGGAACCAGAAGAGACTTGGAATAGGAAAAATTATTCTGGGCAACAAAGTTGTGGTAGGAGGCATCACAATCAATGACTTGAAATTGTACTACGAAGCAAATATAAGAACAGGATAGTACTGGCAAAAACTATCACAGACCCAGGATCAGAGGAGCAGATTAGAGCTCCAGACTCACCCACATTATCTTTGACAAAGTTGCCTAACTTCACATGAAGGAAGATAGCCTGCTTAATAATTGGTGCTAGGAAAAACTGGATTTCCACATGTTCAGTGTTAAAAGTAGACCCATCACTTTCATCATGCATTAAAGTAAAATTGAAGTGGATCAAAGATTCAAATACTATCACAGAAACACTAAATATTCTGAAAGATTGAATAGGTGGAACTCTTGAAGACACTGATGCAAGCAAAGCCTTTATAGTGATACCCCAACCACAAAGGAAGCATTACCAAGAATCAACAACTAGAATCCCGGGGTACTACAGGCCTTAGTGTAGCAAAAGAAAGCATCAGAACAGTGAGGACAATCCACAGTGTGGAAAAAAGCTTTTTTCCAGCTGTTTCTCAGATAATGAGCTACGATTATGAAAAATATGAAAAATTTTCAGCATTACAATTTATTTGAGGAATGTAAAATAAAACAATATGGATATTCCACCTTACTCCAGAAAGAATAGCTGTTAAGAAGAAATAAACCAATAATAAATGCTGGAGGAGGTATGGGGACAAAGAAGCCCTTCTTGATTGGGCTGTACAGGTGTAACCACTGTGTAAATCAGTGTAGAGATTCCTCAAAAACACTGGAATAGAAGTTCTATTCATCCTAGTTACTTCCCTTCTCGATATCACACCAAAGAATAAAAAGCACCATCCTACATTCATATATACACACCCATGTTTATAGCAGTGTAGTTCGTAACAACTAAATGTTATTACTTGGAAAGTACCAAGTTATTACCTGTAATCCCAACACCTGATAGATGGATAAAGACGTGGGCTTCTATGCAATGGAGTATAACTGCACCATAAAGAAAGATAAGCTGAGGCCTTCCTTGGTAAATAAATGCATCTTGGGGCCATTCTCTTTAGGGAAATGAACTGGACCCGGGTGTAAATGCCACATTGTTTCTCTGATGTGAGGAATCAGAAGTGCAAATAAGGACCCAAATATATATTAGATATTGGAAATGGGGGAAATATTCCAAGAAAACTAGGGAGGGGGAGAAGGAAAGGAAGTGATGGGAAAGAAAAATGAGAAAAGAAAGTAAAAATAAAATGACTTTTGTAATAAGGAAGGGAAGAAGACTAGGAAAATAGGGGAAAAACAATCACAATATATCATACACAGGTACAAATTCCCTATGATGAATGTGATCATTATGTGTATCTAATAGATATCAAAAAAATAAAATATACAATAAGCATAATTAATAAAAAAGGCCATTTTCACATAGATATTTTTGAAAAAAATATAAAAGTTACTTTCACATTTTCTTTCTTTCATAAGAATCATAATTTTTGTTTTTTTTTTATTTCTAGGGAGCAGTCTACAGGGTGTTCAGGGTCTCACTACTAGATAGGACTTGTAGTGATCCATCTGTTTATAGCCCCCCAAGAGCTTAGATTATAGACACACACCACCACGTCCCGTCTCAATTGCCAACTCAGTGTGCCTAGGGAGTGGAGCCAGCAAGGCAGGCCCAGGGATTGAACCCCAAGCCCTTGCTCCTGCTTACAGGTGCTTTAATCCACCGAGCTATTTGACTACCCCCTGAATTATAATATTAACACAGAAATGTATCATCAAATTCATCTAGATCCTTACATTGCCATATAAATAAATGTATTATATGGCCAGTATACAGATTAAATAACTAAATGTAATTTCAAAAAATCAAACCTATTCCCTACTTTGCTCCTTCATGACCTACTCACGCTCCCAAAGACAGCTGCTGGTCTACTTCAGAGAGCAGTGACTTCGTACTTCAGATAGGCTTTCGTACAGTATTTACTCATTCCTTATTTTTGTGTCTCAATTCTTTCATTTTATGTTTTCTAAGATCAGGACTCCAAGGTGTGACAGTGATTTGTTGAGTGCCTAACAACTGAGAAGGAGGCAGGAGAAGCCACAGCTCTTGATCTCAGATCTGTAGCTCTCCTCATGCAACACTCCAAACAGAGTGCCTCCAGAAAATTTCTCCAAAACTTGTTTTTATCTCAAAGTAAAATATATATTTCAGATATATGAATGAATAAAGGTATAGAAATAGCAAAATTATACAACTGAGTAACTTATTTATGTATATAAAGTAAGAAGCTTGAATATCAAAATTTTACATTTCATTTTGCAGGCACTCAAGATGTAAGTAAATTAATTTTGACAGATTATTTTTATTTTTATTTCCCTATAACTCCATAAATTTGATTGTCTCTAATTGGTCAATGTCTGAAGACTAAATTATCTCTCTGAAGGTATGAATTTAATAACTTCTCATCTCTGTGCTATTATCATAATCAATGCAGCAGTGACAACAGCTGAGAAAAAAAGCCACAATATTACTAAACTGACTCCAGGAAGTAAATGGTATTTTTTTTGTTTTAGGGGTTTGTTGGTCCTTCAAGTGAAGGCCATGTTAACAACAACCTAGTTATTACTTCTCAGGCTGATCCTTACTGTTGGTCTTGGCCTAAGAGTTGTTCAATTTCATCTTAGGACTGTATATATATATATATATATATATATACTTAAATCAGTAACAGAAGTTATCTCTGTAGGGTATAAATTAAAACAGATTTATTTACAAAAAAGAAAACTATTCCCAAATGGGACATATATTTAGAAATTTTTGACATTCTTAAAGAGAAATGTTTGAGTTATAATATTCCATTTTCCCTGGTGTTTCAATTTACTATTTGGGGCATGTTGATGAATGTGATGTCCTGCCGTGCTCTTTTCCAGGTTTTCGATTGATCTCTGTAATGTTCTTTCTTTTTATCTAGCTCGATTCAATGCTGTGCTTACCATGAACTATAAATTTTGTTACCTATTGATTTAAATTAATCTCACATGCATTGTATTGCGCAATGAAATACAATTAAAATTATGAATTCCCTGATTCTAATAACACTGGTGTTTGAATAAAAATTTGTTCTAATTGCAATAAAAATCTGTAATGATTTTTTCTTTTCCCCCAAAAAGTTGGGAAATGAGAAAAAACAAAAACTTGACATGTAAATTTTAATGTAGAGAAAGGGTAACTTTCTCAGTTTGGCAGAGTTTCATACCAAAAGAAATAGCCACTCTAGTCTAGTCTCTGTCTCTGTCACTGTCTCTCTCATTTTCATATTCTGCTCAGAGGTACCATGTGGTAGAACATTAAAAAGAAAATTGTTTGCTAGCTGAAGTTAACCTTACCCTGACACTGTGTTTGTGTCATGTCTAAATTCACCCTAGCTAATTACATGAAAGGCATAGCTAAGCAGGGAATTTGTGGATGTGTACTATTATGAATCACTTTTCATCACTCTTCCACATAAAATATTTATTTGAAAGGCATTTAAGGTAAGACTTTTCAAATCTATTTTAAGAAATGCTTCACTTTAGCCAAGGATTTAAAATTAATTTCACTTGCTATTTGTCTTCAAAGTCTCCATGGTAACCTCAACATTCTCAGACCTTTTACTGCAGCATGACAATGGATCTAAATTATCACAAAGGCTTCACAAAATTTTTAAGTCTAGATTGATTTCAGTTTCAGAGTCAGAACTCAATCTTCCAAATGTGGGGGGGAACTTCAAAGGCTTAGCAGCGCTGGCTGAGATGTGTAAACATGTAGATTAAAAGAATAAGGTTATCTTGGCTTAATTTATAGACACTCTCTCAGTTGGAAAATGGCATGTGATTGGGGGCAGATCTTGTCTCTGCAGAATACGAAAAGTGGCCCACAGGCTTAAGAAACACCATCATCAGTCTTACTTAAAAAGGATGACATTTCAATGTGCATTGCATTGCCTACAGAAGGGTCTATGTGCCTGCAAACAGGAATGCCTCCATAGATGTGCAGATGTTGCCCATTTTTTCATTGTATCTCAGTACTCCCATCTATAAAATGGTTACTGAAACTGCTGTCAGCCTTCTTTATATTCCAAAGTGCAGGCTTTGGTAAACCAGCTGCAAATTTCAAGGGGAACAAGAAGACTTGAAAATAGGGAGGAAAAGGAAATTGACCATCATTGTCTTTTCCCTTCTTCCTAACGTGGAGCACAGCCTTCACTGACTTGATCTCCTGTTCTTGGCTCATTTCTTGTGCTGGATAGTGCCTAGGGAGGAAGGGGGCGGGAAGAGGTGACTAGGAAGTTCAAAGGAAAGAAATGAAACTCAATAGAAAGGGAAGTGCAATACCATTTTCTGAATCTTCTGTTCCTCTGCTCCTGAATAACTGAAAAAACACACAGGGACTTGGTGATACTACGATCATCCCACTTTACAGATAGAGAATGAGTGTGGCATAAAAGAAGAAGGGAGGGACAGAGAGAAGACATTAACAGATTTGAATTCCAGATGGGCCAGGATGAAAAAAAAAAAACAAATGGCAGCCTGGCTCTGGCTCTCAACTGTGCATGCTTTTTGTCACTTTTCCTATGGGAGGAAAAGGAAGCGCCTTGTCCTGGATGCTCCATATCAGGAAGACAATAAACATCACCCCAGTGACAGCCGAGTTATTACTTTCCGGCTGGTGACCAAAATGAGACTGAAGTATGGCAGAGTTAAAATTCTCAACGTCATCCGTGAAGAGATGTTTTTGTATCAGACATTTTGTTAGCGGTCTTTTAAAAACTGGCTTAATGTGTTAATATTTAAAATAGACGCATATAATCTGAGAGTGAGTATAAAATACCATGTGTATTAAATTAATAATGTTTCATTACTCACCCATCACAGGCTCATTATTTTAAATAACCATATTTCATGTCAGTGGACAGGGTGTGTAAATGAGTATGTATTTTTATGTAAAGTGGACTTGCATCATTATTTATTCATGAGTTTTAAAAGAATCATTATTTTTGACAGACAGCCCCTGTCAAAAGATTTATGCATAACAGCTCATGTTTCTCCACAATAATCATAAATCAATAAACTTTAGAACTTGGTAGTTAAAATTCAGTGTCACAGAGATGCACATTTTGTTCTAATTAAACACGTGTTTGCATTTAGAAAATAAACTGCAACCTCAGTTCAATTATATATAATCTGAAATATCAGTATTGCATGTACAAGGGTGAGTCACGGTTTTAGCTTGGGAATGTATCTTGTTACATTTTAAGTGATTGCTTTGTTTCTGTGTACTGGATCTTTCCCTGTATCCATGTGAGGCAGACAGAGAAGCTTACAAGATTTGGCTTTTAACATCACAATCAGTTATCAGTGACGGTAGTTTTCTGAGCCATGGTGTCATCTTTCTCTGCTCTTAGCCTGATTTAAAGGACACTGGAAGTGCATAAGGCAGGCATGGTAGTGGCAAAGGAACCAAACTGCTTTCAGTATGGGTCATAGACGTCAGCTGGAGAGATGGCACGAAACGATGTATAGATGATAACAACTAATTACAAAACATCAAACTGTAACTGCAACTGATGACAAGGCTGATGAGAGGCAGTTTCTGAATCCCCAAGATGGACCAGAAAGGCAAGAAGCTACGAGTGTGATGCAGACTCCATGCTCAGGGGCAAATCCACAGTGGTGCTGTAGTCTCAAGCCTAGAGGAAATAATTGAAAGGTTTCAGAGTCCCTTGGGACCAGCTGTCCCTTCAGGACTTCCTTAGATGTTCTATGAAGGTGCCTTTCCCAGACTGCACCCTAGATGGGCTGATAAGACTCAAGACTTTTATTATCTGAAACTCTTCTGAATCATCTGAATCAGAATGCCTGAATTAAACACTTTCCTACTTGGTAAAGCCTATTTTTGTATTTAGATTTCTAGAATTTAGATTATCTGTTATTTTGATGTATTGTTAACTATTATGCACTTAACTCCTATTTTCCCTTCTGTTGGGTTTGGAGGTAGAAAGAGTGGTTTGCTCTCCTGACCTCTACCAGTAAAGCCTGGAGCATGGATAGGCAGGACCGCAGCCACACAGCATATTTCACCTGTGGCGGACAGGTGAAATGGTACACATTCAAATCCTGTTTCCTGGTCCCCTTTTTTTTTTTATCAGGTGACTAAATATCTAAGCTAATGAATAAAGTATCAGGCCTTTCCCTAGGTGACAAGGATTGGACAGGGAGGAGGAAAACTGTCAACTTGGAGAGCACCTCCTCTCAAAGAGGTGAAGGAATACAGTTGCAATGTGTGCATCCTTCTGGGATCACAGAAATAATGGTGCCTTTGCATTTCTCACTAGGTTAGAGATGCAGCCCGCAAGCCTGGATGAGCAGCCTCCACCGAGAGTGAGCTGCCGGTTTTGGCATCACCCCAGTGACTTGATGGTGAAGCTCTCAGAGCAGAGCTGGAATGGGGTGCGGGGAAGAAAAGAACTAGCAAGTGCCATCTTTGTTCATGGGAAAAGAGCAATTTTTGAACAGCCTCATAGGAAAGGAAACCAGAGGAGATGAAGGTGGCGCACAGTGCTGGAAACTTCAGCTCTGCAAGAGAAGAACACAGCCACATTTCTTGTTGTACAGGTCTTGCTTTACTTTGGTCTTAACCATTCAGCAGAAAAGTATAAAAATGAACTATAAAAAGTAAAGCCATATTAATATGCTAAACTGTAAAAGGCTCAAGTCAACAACTTCTAACATTGCCACTCTTATGGAAAACACATTATTTATTATGGACTACTGGACTATATTAGATTATTTTGCTAAATTCACTCACCTACAATATTTAAATGGCAATGCAATACCCATCTCTGACAAAACTAAACAAAAAAAGGTGATATAAATTTTTGTATCTTTATATACATAATAGGATAGATAGCTATATTGTCTTAATTCAATGAATAGAAAGATTTGTTCTAATAGTGTTTGTGGACAGGATATTATGCCTGCATCCTGCGCAATGAATAACCATTACAAAGGTACCAGTATCTGTTTTAAAACTGTTTTATTGCTATTTTTTCTGAACAAAATTATTAAATATATATATAAATATAGATATGAATTAAAAAAAGAAATACTCTGATTAGGAATGCATCAGAGTTCTAAAACTGAATGTTTGTTAATATTATTTTATTTATTTATTTTGTCTATCTTTTATTTTAAAGACAATAATAATAAGTGACTCAGAATTTCAAAACAAAATGATGGGACATTAACAATGGTTATAATAATTTATATTGCTATATTCTAAGTAGTTGCTCAGACTACATGATAATAGGAACATAGGATTAAGCAAAAATATAAATACTAACTGTTCTTTTCAATGAACCATTAGAAATTAGAAGTGTAATTATCTTAGCTGTCATATTTATATATGATATATATGATCTCTGTCTTTATCTTCCTTCCTTCTTTTCTCCTTTCTCCATCCCTGCTATTTTTTTTAGCAGTTTGTTCCCATTTCACAATGTCTATTGTACTTTTTGGGTCTTATTTACTCTTTCAGTTTCTTATTCTAGGGATGCAATGCAAAGTTTACACATGTGAGTCTCATTTGAGTATGATCTCAAATGTTGCATCCATTTACCTACAAAAATCTTGAGTTTATCTCTATTTACAGCTGAGTAACACTCAATTGTATTAAATACCACATCTTTTTTAACCATTACTTGACATTTGGTTCATTTCCAAGAGTTAGCTATGAGAAATCACACTACTATAAACATAGTATGTAGTATGATGTTTGTAATTTTTCTGGGAAAATACCCAATGGACGAATAGCTAGGTCAATGGGACCTCTAATTCTAATTTTTTTGAGGAAACTCTGCACTGCTTTCCACAGTGGTCATACCAGAGTTTTAAAGTGTGTTTTGGAGAAAATGTGGAAAAGTCACTCTGTCAAAAGTATGTACTGCACAGGAGAGCACAGGTACAGAGCAAGAAATTAAAGCATGGGGTTTAGAGAGATAGCACATGTGTGAGAGAAAGAGAGACTGAAAGAGGCAGAGAGACAGACAGAGACCAAAGCAAAGAGAGAGAGACAGAGAGAGACAAAGACAGAGAGAAGCAGACAGAGATAGAGACACACGCAGACAGAGACAGAGAGAGGCAGAGAGATAGAGAGAGACAGAGAGAATCAAAGAGAGAGACAGAGACAGAGAGGCAAAGAGACAGAAAGAGACAAAGAGAGAAAAGCAAAGAGACAGAGAAAAGCACACGCACACACACACACACAGAGAAACAGCGAGAGAGGCGAAGAGAGATACAAAAACGGAGAGAGAGAGAAAGAGAGATAGAGAGTACTGAACAAGAAAATTTGTACAAGTCAATAGAAGCTTTGGACTTTTATAGAAATCCTGAGACAGCTTTCTGTGAGTTCTGGAGTTGGAGATGTGGTAGAGATGGCAGAGTGAAAGCCAGTTTTATTTATAGCTATTTTTCTACTTGAAAAGATACATTTAAAACTATACTGCGGAAGAAAATATGTATTTATTTTGAGCATTGTATTGTGGCACAAATTTAGACTTGTTTTTGCACTTGGGTGTCTGGCACTTTTCACTACAAATATGTACTGGGAATTTAATTTTACATTTACTGGCAAAGATTTAGGTGTTACAAATTCTTTCCTCAATAAATGTATGAAGGGCAGAGTGCCATTATTAAAAAACAGAAAGGACAAGCAGCAGTCAAATAGAAAATAGAGTAAAAGGAATGAGCTCTTAGTAATCTTTCAGATCAAAGGCAAGAATTCACTCTACCTGCATTAGGAAAGAACAAGTAAAGCTATGAGAGCATTTAAGTCCTAGTACTATAGACAGATAATAGAGGTAGAAACATTATAGAAAGTAATTAGGCAGGGGTGGGCCCTCTAAGGAGTCAGTAGAATAGCACATTCCTACTTTGGTTGGAGGTGTATTCCTTCAAGGCCAGGCCTCCAAACAAAGATAAAATGACTGCACCTACTTCTCTAGGGATAAACAATAATGATGAATATTCTAAACAGGCATCAATCACTGGTAGGGGACCAGAACCTCAACTCATCTCTTCCGAGGAAGGTCCTTGTTCTTTCTATGCACATTTGCTATGTGACTTGCTTCCCCGCTGGAGTAATATTATCTAAGTGATTATACTCAGAATCTGATGAGTTTATCTTAGTTATCTTATAATTATACTTACCTCATAATTTTCTATTGGATCAATTTTATGTAAGCACCTATACTTTTAGTCTTAACGGTTGACTATATCTTTGTCTCACCTTATACATGTGATTCTGCTCTATAAAACTTCTTTTAAGTAGACTGGCAGGCAATCCACTTTCCAGGTCCTCTTCTGTCTCTCTCAGAAGCTATCTTTCCCTCAATAAATATTTCCTGTTCCTAACCTCTGATGTCCCCTAGAAATTCATTCTTTGATTTTGGGAAACACAACTCAGCATCAGACAGGTTGTCATATTATTCCTATACATTACTTGGAGGTCTTTCTATCAACCCCATTTTACTAAAATCAAACTTCCTGATAACCCTTAAGTTATAGGTTTCAATTATAAATACAGAAATATATGAATGTATATATATATATATATATATATATACATGATATAAATAGGTGCAAGTGCATAAACTTAAGTAATTTAATTATCTTAAAGTAAAACAAAAATTCATGAACATTTGACAATACTCAAGATATTTCTATGGGTCTTTCTTTATGGTAATTTCATATCTTTTTAAGAATTTAAATTTATCCATAATGATTTCTTGCCAGTTTTAATACTTTAAAGTGAGCAGAGGAGATGTAAGACTTCCCCAATAGCATGAACATTGTAATCATCTATCTATAGCCCTTGCCTCTTTTACCTATGGAGATCGGTTCAAAGATCTCTAATGGACACCTGAAATCACAGAGTATTTAAGCACCTTGATTTATGTTTTATTTTATTGTTATTTTCTAATATGGATATTCCCCTAAAGCCTCATGTTATAGGGCTTCTAGGAGTTTTTTGGATCATGGTACCATGGTACTCATGAATAGATTAGTCTATAGTTCATAGAAGAATCTGATTTAAGAGATGAAGCCTGGTTGGAAGAGGTGGCTCACTAGGGGTGGGACCTGGAAGGGTGTATTTGTCTTCTTCCTCCCTTGATCATGCTCTGCCTTTCCCTTCCATGCAATGATCAAGACCTCTGTCATGCTTTTCTGCCATGGTGCCCTGTCTTGGAGCCAGCCAACTATTTACTAAAACCTCTACAAACTGTGAGCCAAAATAATCCTTTTCTCCTTTAGGTTATAGATATTGGTAGGGTTTCCCAGTGGTAATGTTGTAGGCAGCTGAATTAGATAGAAATATAGGCAGTCAGGCAGGACCAGGCCCTCAAGGAGCCAAAATGGAAGACCAGGTGATGTTGCAACTTGGAAGAGACAGACACTCCTATATGGGCCAGACTTCAAGACAAAAGAGGAAGCACAGCTACTTACTTCCCTAGGGATGGGCATCACGGATTGATACTTTAAATAGGTATCAATCACCTTGAAAAAGCCCTGTTGAATCACTAGCCCAACTCCATATAGGAAGAGACCCTGTCCCATATTCATGCCCCCTTGCTAAGTGACTCAATTCCCCATTTGGTACTAGATTTAATCAATTTTACCTGAGCAATAGTGCTTGTAATCTCATTGATTGACCATAGTTTTGTCCTACCTCATGCCCACCTCAGTGAGTTTCCATGTCTTCTCCACCACCTTAGACCCACCTCAACAGGTGGTTTTAATCTATAAAGTCCCTGGAAGAGACAGCTTTCCAGGAACAACCCATTTAGGCACCCCTCCTGTCCCTCTCTTGGACAGGAGCTTTCTTTCCCTCAATAAAACTATTCTGCTCATAATCTCTGTTTGTTCCTAAATTCATTCTTCAGTTTTAGAGAACACAAACTTGTCCAGGCCAGGTCGGAAGATCATTTTCCCTATGTCATTGGGAGGTTCCCTATATCATTTGGAGGTCACCCGCCAGAGATCAGATTTTCTCCCTATATCAAAAGGAAGCATTCTCTTTGGCATAGTCAAATTGCCCATACCACTATTCTTGAATTTTAGAACCATTTTCAAATAAATTTTGAGGTATTCAAACTCAATTTTTAGTTTCTCAAACTCAATTTTGAGTTATTCAGACTTTTTTGACTTTGGATCTGGTAACCAAGAGGGATAGTAGGGAACTGATGGCTGAATAGGTTATTTAGTGTGGATATCTGAACAAAAGGGTAATTTACATTCCAGGTGGAGCTCAGGAAGACAGCATGAAATGTCATCATGGTATTCAGAGCAGCCCCCAAGGTGCAGAGGCAGCTCAGTGGCATAAACTGAGCACCTGCCTCACAAATGTTAAGTCCTGAGTTCCAGCACTGACACCAAAAACAGAAAATTGTGGAGGCCCACCAGAGCAGCTCTCCTTGAAAGAAGAGCGACTGTCTCCATTTTGACTGAGCCTGATCCTATTTCCTCTTATTGTTATGTACAGAGCTGGCTGTTTATCCTTCAGTTGGCCTTAAGCAATGAGTACTGTTCTAACTGAGGTGCTGGTGATAGTCTTTGAAGGGGCATGCATGTTTCCCTGGTAAGCCTGCTGCTCCTTAATGTGAGCCAGGTGGAGACAGGATGGTAGAGCTAATGCTCCGCACTTCCAGCTGGGATCAAGCCTCGAGATAGAGGCTATGACTTCCTGGGGCTTGAAAGACTACATCAGAGCTGAAGCCCTAGAGTTCCTAAATTTACAGTAAATACCATATAATGCAGATTACACTCTCTGTAGATCCTCTCTGCATATGGCATAGGTAAATTTAGGCCACCCACCTACCTCAGCTCAGAGTAATCACCTACTTTCCACAATTTCCAGTCAATCCTCCTGAAGCCATTCCTACACTGAATAAAACTGGGTGAGGCCCTGTGTTCCAGAAAGCCATCTTCATGGCTGAACCTAGAGCCCCTTGACTCCCGATGATTAAAAATATAATTTAGTGTCTTCATTTTTGCTGTGGGTTGCATGGAAAGTGGTAAATTGGAATCAACTTGATGGGATACCAGTAAAGTAACTGGGATTACAAATATTGGTTTCTTAGACTGAGGCGAGAACCTGGAAGTGTCTTCTACAGAAAACAAAAACAAAAACAAAAAAACAAAAAAAAGAGCATCCCACAATTTGAAATAATATTTACTATAACTCTGGGATTTGGGGAGTTCCTAGTTAATATTTTCCCACTAAATTTTATAGCAGATAATTGAAGTTGCAGAAAAAAAGTGTGGATAAGAATCCATTTTACATTTTTGTCTACTCTTAATATTTACATTTCTCAGGTTTTATTTGGAAGTAATTCCTTTAAATTAAGCTTTTTACATGGAATATATGAAGAAAATGCACTCAACATTAAGTGTGCATATGAATTTGGGATACATTTTCCCCAAGAAAATGTAGTTACACTTTTGTAATTTATTACCTATATTAAAAATTGTAATGCTGACCACATCTCCAAAGCCTGTCTCTCTCTCTCCTATCAAGTAATTACTATTCTAACTTCTGTCATCAGAGGATAATGTGCATCTATTTTAACTCTTATTTTTATTTTCTTTTATGTCTTGCTTCTTATGTTCAATTTTGTATTTGTGAGTTTCATTCAGATTGTTAGAATATAACCTTCATATTCTGTTTTTTTATTTATCTGAGCCATTCTGCTATATAACTAAAGTACAATTTCATTCTATTAATATTAACTATTTGGGTTGCTTCCAATCTTGCACTAATAGCATAGCATTACTGCACACATCTAGTCTGTTGGTGAACATTTGGTTTCTTTGTTTTAAATAGTTACCCCTCAAAGTTGCATTGTTGGACCACAAGTGTATAATTTCATCATTCATAGGCTATCAACTTTCCAAAGTGGTTGTGATATTTTATACTCCCATAGTATATGACAGTTGTATCTACTCAGTATTCACCATCATTAGCACTTTGTCCTACCAAATATTTTTATTTTGACATTCAAGTATTCCTGTAGCAGCACCACAAAGGGGGTCTGAATTCATATTTCCCTGATTTGAAGGAGGTTTGATGACTTTTCATATTAGAGTCTTCTTTTACTAAATGCCTGATAGTGTCACCAATTCATAATTACTTTTTAATTCTTTCATATTGATTCATAGGGTGTATATATATGTATATATTAGTATTTTATATTCAGATAATACATATAATTGGTTAACCTGGATTGAGATTCTACAAATCAAATGATATGGTTTGTGATAGAATAAAAACTATGTGCCTTTTGCACTCAGATTTTGGTAGAATTTTTTTACCCTTTACTAATTTAACATATACAGCAACTTCAATGAGCCAAAGTACTACGAATAAATTATTGTTTGTCCATTAAGAATAAGAACATTTAGGTAAGTAGAATGGTCATTATGCAGGAAAAGAACATAAATCATTAACATCGTTCATCATCTTTTGGAGATAGTATTTTAGTGAGATCAAGAATTGTATGAGGTGACACCATAATTCTAGAACTTGAGAGACTGAGGAAGGATGGTTGCAAGTTCAAGTCTTTCTGGGGCAACTCAGCAAGAACATATTTCACAGAAAATCATTTTTCAAAAGAGCTTAGAAAGAGGTAGGTCAGTATAACAATGTGTAACCATTGTGGGAAATATCTAAAGGAGAAATGGATTTTGCTTATTTTGTTTCTGTAAGGTTTGTTTACTTTCTGAATATCAGCATTGCATTTTTCTTTATATTTCTATAGCCAATAAGTAAAAAGTGTTGTTTAAGGGAATAGACTTTATGCTGCTCAGGTACTCACCAGTTAACATGGTCTATCAAAGAGCCCTGTCAAATTATATTTGATTCTAGTCATTTTCCTCATTGTATGAACAAAACTCCTAGTACTTCCAATTAAAAGAGAAAAGGTTTGGGGCTGGGGAGATAGCTCAAGAGAATAAGTGCTTGCCTGGCAAGCACAGGGTCCTGAATTCAATCCCTGGTACTGAAAAAAAAACAAAAGAGAAAAGGTTTATTCTGGCTTCTTGGTGACAGTCCATGTCAGGGCAGTGGCAAGCAGAGACTTGAAACAACATCCAGGAATTGGAGGTAGATTTATTTTCTCTGACAAGACACCAAAGGGATTCAATTATCCCTCAAAATGTCAGGCCCTGGTCACTTGTCCTTTGAGGCTTGTACTTGATAAGCAAGCAGGAAGTACAGAAGCGGAGTACTTGGCTGTCTTCGGGTGATTCTTACACTTTGCAGCACAGTGACCAGTCCCTTTCTAGGAGGTAGAAGTAATAGGACTTTGCAGCAGGAACCATTAACTGGGCAACTAACAGACTGGATGACAGCATTTTCTACTACATCAGCTGACTCTGAGGCAGACAAGTCATGCTGGGAGGAGCTGGGTAGAGGAGAGCTGCTCCCTTCACTGCAGCCAGATGCTGAGAGGAAAAGGAGGGGCTGGGCTGAGAGGGAGTGTTCTTTTCAGGTCAAGCCTGTCCTGACTCCCTCCCCAGGTCAGGCCCCACCTTTTGAAGCATACTCAGGCCCTGGCCTCACCAGTGGAAGAACACTAGCACACAGCATCTCATGATCTGACCACCCACAAGCCCTCCCTCTAAGCACATGAGGCTTTGGATACATTCTTGCTCTAAACAGAAAGATTCTCAAGGTTCTACCTTCCTTGTCAGTAAAAAAGATAGTACACACATCAAGGTTTAAAATTTTAAGTATTTAAAGAACTGAGCTCTAATGTATTTTAATCATTAAATCATTCATGCAACAGCCAAAGTATGATAAATGGGGCCAAATTATCAAAAATCTTTTAAAACACTTTGTTTTTCTGACTTGCTATCATTAACAAAGTTTATTCACTCCCCTAAATACATTGATTGCAAAAGTTGGCAAAGAGCATTTTAACTTTTTTTTTTTTGCTTTCCCAATATGGTCTCTTTAAAACACAGGACATTTGGTTCTAAAACCAAAGATTATTTCCCTATGGGTGTGAAAAACTTAAAACACCAAAGTAGTACCTAAGAGATTTCACATGAACATCACAACACTTACCTCCTATGTTTTAAAAAATATTTTCAAATAGAAAACTTTTTTCAACCTAGTATGGTGGTGCACCCCTAGAACTCAGATGGCTGAGGTAGGTGGATCACTGTGAGTTTAAGGTCAGCCTGAACTGCATAGTGAAACCCTGTCTCAAATAGAAGAAAAAAGAAGGAAAGAAAGAAAAACCAAGAAAGAAACAATTAAACAAAATATTTATCTGTCCACTTTGTTTTGTACTTTTGGCAAAACATGATTTATAGGGTTTTTTTTTTTTGCTAACAACCAATTTTAGGAGATAAAAACTATTCCACCAATTGCTCACAATCAATGTTCATCCAGCCTACAGACTGTAAGAGTGTAAACGAGACACCAAAGTTCACTCTGTTGGCATTGCTGAGCCCAGATGTGTGGAATATGGGTACTTCAGCTAGGCATAAGATGATGCATTTAGTGGTAGCAGGAAATGTCAGAGCTTTTTGGCATACTAACTTTTGCCTCATCTTTTTATAATTTATTCTGTAAGTATATGTTTTGAAATGTCAAACCTTAATGCTACAAAAGAAATTTCTGATAAATCTCTGTCTTATAAGTGACTCTTTCTTTGCTTCCTCGGTGCTGAGCTTAGCAGTCTTTATTTCCCCAGGACGCATTCTCTTTCAGGATGCTCTGCCTCAACACTGGGCAAAAAACAGTGGCACCTGCAGACCATGGGATTAAACTGCTGAAACTGTGAGCCCCAATGAATCTTTCCTTCTTATAAGTTTATTTCAGCTGTTTGTTTAAAAAACAGAAAGCTGATGGACATAGATGGGAAGGCTCCTGAAGAAGAGAGATCAGCAAAACAGCCCAGAAATTTGCAGAAACAGCCACTAAGTTTAGAAACAAGTGCTTCCTTGCTGAGCAAGGATAGGAGAAGTTTTACCTGCTGTGAAAACTTACTATTTCTAGACTTCATTCCTATAAAAGATGTCTTTGATATACCGTTAGATTATACTTTCTAAGAAAATTGATCCATCATACCACGCTATCTATCTACACTTCCTATCTGTACTTGCAAGTGCAAATATTCCATATTTGCATATGTTTAAATTGCCCGGATGATAAGTCTTTCAGATTGTATAGATTCATACACTACATACTTCGTAGGAAAAGAACAACATTTTTAAAATACTATTCATCTATGAATCATATGCTGTGGCTCTCTGAAAGTCAATCCGTTTGGAAATGGGAGTCACTCAAGGCATAGATGAATAATATTTTAACTGTTTGCACAACTAAAAATCTTAAGTGAGTTTGAATCAGTCTCAGAAGGTACTTACATATTTGCATTAAATATAGACAAAGACAAATAATTCCTGTTAATTGAAATTTATAAAGAGTATGTAATATTTACAAAATAATGTTAATAACATGATAATGTTGAAAAGAACAAAACATCTTAATTGGTTTGATTGCTGCTGATAGTTCTATCTATTGTTCTTAAACTCAACAGACCATTGAAAATGCAAAGGGGAGCCAGGGAGATGGCTCAGTGGAATAAGTGCTTCTCTGGCAAGCTCAAAGGCCTGAGTTCAATCCCTGGTTCTGCCAAA
>PVKA01001871.1:75726-136206 GCA_004027165.1 Ctenomys sociabilis | reverse complement strand
ACTCTTAATTCACTGATAAGAGATATCTGCTAAAATAATATCTGTAAATATAATATCATGTATGCACCTTGTACAATACCAAAACGTTATGAAAACAGTTTGCAATGTATTAATTCATTGAATGTGTATGGTTAAGGTGTCTTGAAACTGTCTGATTGACATTTGTATTTTAATAAAATAAAAATAAATGAAAAAAAAATCAGTCTCACTGCAAAAAAAAAAAAAAAAAAAAAGAATTTTATAACTAGCCAAACCAGTGGTAAAAAACAAAGCCAAAAAATATTTTGCAAAAAAATTGAGAGGTTGGTCATGTAGCTCAGTGGTACAGCACCTGCCTGCTAAGAACAAGTCCTGAGTTTGATTCCAGTACTAAATAAATCATTAAATAAATAAACAAATAAATACAATTTAGAAAGCCTGAAGGAATATGTGGCCAACAGTCGAAAATTACAAAAAATACTAAAGAGGATCTTTTAGGCTGAAAATGAACACCAGATGCTAATTCAAATTGGTAGAATTAAGAATAGTATCAATGCCAATATGAAGGCATATGTAAAAAAAAATCTATAATGTGTTTTCTCATTTATTGTACACTATTAGAAAAACAATATAAATTAATAAGGGTCACAACACAGTTTGAAATTTATATTGCATGGATATAACACATATGAGAATATCATCCCAACTAAGGTTGGAGAAAGAGATTAGAGCATGATCAATGTGTAGAATTTTTGCAGCTTTTAGCTATTATGATTCTGAATTAGATAGGAGCTAGAAAAGAAATCTGTAAAGTGTGATCACTAGATATTGAATGTGCCAGTTTTGGTGCTTAAGACATGTGGCCCCACTTCCATTTTATACATGCATTTTCACTGGGAAATAGTAATGTTTTGTTCATTCAAGCATTACTGTAACTTTTTTCATGTTATAGTGGTAGTGTTGATCAGTTTTGCTAAAGAAACTAAATACTTCCAAACATAATCTTTATTTTCCATTATAGAAAAAGTGTGTCAGCTTTGACCATAAATCAACATTAAAGAAAATATTTCAATATAGTATATATAGTATAGAAGTAGAAAGAGAAAAATTAAAATGAAATAAAATTGACTACTTGCCAGAAAGGAGGTATAATGGAGAAAAAGTGGAAATGAAAAGGCATGCAATTGTTGCAGACTAAAGGAGTATACAGAAGACTTCAGTAAAGCATATTAATAATAAGATTAAATATGAATGGGCTACCACCCCATTCACATTCTTGGCCTTGACAGAAAAGCAAGTTGCAACTGTATGCTATCAACAAGACATGTCTTAGATCCAAATGGATGAACAGATTGAAGTAAAAGGATGCAAGAGATGCCATGGGAACAGTATCCCTCAGCAGTCAGTGTTAGCTTTTATCAGTATCAAACCCAGGTCTTATAGTCAAAAGACATTACAAGAGAAAAATGAGGGTATTTGAGTAGTATAAACTTTCTACTATACCACAAAATGTTGAAATGTATAGAATCCATGATAATACTACCCAATAAATAAGGTTGGCAAGTTCATAGATTTTCATTCATTATTTTATTTTATTTTTTTCTGTATTTAGGATAGGGTCTACAGGGTCTACAAGGTCTCACTATGCAGATCAGACTCATAGAGAGTCTCCTGTTTTCAGCCTCGCAAGTGTTGGGATTACAGGCATGCACCACCATGCCCAATCTCAATTGCCTTCTCAGAGTGCCCCGCAGGCAGGGTGAACCCCACCTGCTGTTCTCTGCCTAAGCAGGCGCTTTAGTCCACTGAGCTATCAGACCAGCCCTTATAGTTTTTAAAATTACTATAAATCTACACGCTGTTTGTATATGTCAAAAATGTATGTTAGAAATTGAAGTTTGGAAAAAATCCCATTCACAACAGCAATGAAAATCATTAAATTTACATCAAATCAAATTTATATAAATAAAACATTTGCAAAGTAAGTCCAAACATATACTCTGAAATCTATAAAACACTAAGTCATATTACAGAAGCTCTAAATTAATACAAAAACTATTCCTCAATGAGGGGATTTTGTTAAGAAGGAATTCTCTGCAAAGATACCTATAATTCAATGCAACCTCTAACATATACTTAGCAGGCATTCATCAAATATAAGAAATGAACTTGAAACTCACCAGAAAATGCAAAGAAAGAATAGGTAAAATAATTTTGAAAGAAAAAAGAAATTTGAACGTGAACTTTACACAATTTTAAGCCTATTGCAGTGCTACAGAAATCAAGACAGCATGGTATTGTCCAAAGAAGACAGATAAATCAACAAAACAGAATTGAAAACTCAGCAATACCTTATATCTATGATCTAATAATTTTTAACAAATGTGTTAAGATAATTCTTCAGGGAAAAGGAAGAATTTTTGAGTTTGAGGGACAAATTCCTACACACATATAGGTGTATACAAACACAAGTATATATTACATATATACAATACATTGATAATTAATGTTTGCATATACATATTTTTAATTAAAAATTGGAAAGTAAAATTATTTTTTAAAATTATAGCTAGTAAACCAGGCATGGTGGCAAGCCTATTATCCCAGTGCTGGGGAGGCTGAGACAGAGGATCACTACAAGACTAAGCAGTGTAGTGAGACCCTATAGGAAATAAATAAAAATAAATAAAGAATTTTAAAAAGTAAAATAAAATTATAGGTATAAAACATAAAAATAAATAAAAACTAATGTACAGATTCACAAAGAAAATAGATGGCTCACAATTGTTTACATTAGTAACTTTGTCTCCCGGTACCCAACAATCATTTGTCATTCTGGAATACATATTTAAATTAGAAATGAATTCATCTTCTACTGTGTTGTAATGATAAATAATTTCCATAGTAAAAAAAATGAAACTACTGTGGTCTCGGTTATTCTTCTCTTGTTGCTGGGACAAATATCTGACACTCAAAGAACGAAAAGGTTTATTTACCTCACAGTTCCTGGAGGTTTCAGTCCATACTCAGCTGGCTTTCAAAAAAAAAAAATTAGACTGATTTGCAAACCAAAAGCAATGACATGGAGAAGGGGCTTTAATGCTCATAGGAAGACATCAAATATTACATCAATAATTACTGACAGTTATAAACAGGAGTTCCATGCCATTTGAACTAGTGGATCTATGCCCATACCACTCTGAACATGGCTGTTCTGATCTGAACTAGTGGAATTTGAAGTTATGCCAAAAACTATTTGATGCAAATAATAGAGCTTATCTACAGCACTTCAGCATTTCCAATGACTGGAACTTGAAAGGCCTGGGGAATTCATTGTTTCTTTCTTCACATTCACCTTCTGAGTTTTATCCATCTTTGCATGTTTCAATTTTTGTTGCAATAATTAATAATTTATTTTGTTCAATCCACTGTGTCAGGCAGTTATACTGCTCTTGTCTTTCTTTAGCTATCTGCTTAAGTCAAGTCTGATGATTAACTCCTTTCACTTTTTCCTTCTACAGAGTCTGTCTTGGATCCGTTAAAGACTTTGCCATCTAGTCATTTGTATATATTTTAACCTGTTTAATTGGGAAATTTGAGATGTGACACATGCATAGACCACCTACCCATAATGAATAAAATCATCATACTTTGTAGATATCAAATAGAATAATAATGAGAATAATAACAGGAAAGGGTGAATTAGAGATGAATGGAGGAAGGAAGATGTGGAGGGAGAAGGGTAATGAAGAGAATCAAGATATGTTAAGTTCGTGTACCTAGTCCTTAAACTCAGTGTAGACATCATATACATGCACAAAAAGCCTCAAAATGAATCAAAGAAATAAAGCAAGAACAAAGTTCATATAGCAATAAAACTGTGTACACATACGCACAGGAAACTAAAGAAGTTTTGGCACTTCTTTAGACAAATATTCTTCGATGCATGTTGAAAGTTCTGGTGTGGACCATGGGGATAGTCTCTAAGTGGACCTGGACAAACTCTCCAGATAGTGGAAATTTTTCTAAATTTTCATTGTAATGATGAATGCATGACAATGTTACTTTATTAAAATGTGTGAATTGTTTATTACAATGGTTGAATTTCACCTCAAATTCTTGCTTAAAGCTGTGGAGTCTGAAAATACATATCTCAGGATGCTTTAGAAAACAATAGCTTAGTCCTATCAGCCCTTGAGCTCCACCATGCCCTCTCTTCCTTGACACTGCCTACAGAGGTGGCAGCCACCCTCCAGCCCCCAGTTGGTACCATGGCAGCCTTCAAACCCCTCGTGAACCCCCAGATCATCAAAAAGGGGACCAAGAAGTTCATCCGGCACCAGTCAGACTGAAATGTCCAAACTAAGGGCAACTCTCAGAAACCCAGAGGTATGAACAACAGGGTGCAGAGAAGGTTCAAGGGCCAGATCTTGATGCCCAACCGAGGTTATGGAAATAAAAAAAAGACAAAGCATGTGCTGCCCAGCGGCTTCCAGAAGTTCCTGGTGCACAACACTTAGGAGCTGGAGGTGCTGCTGAGGTGGAACTAGTCTTACTGCTCAGAGATTGCTTACAATGTCTCTTCTAAGAACCTCAAGCCCATCGTGGAAAGAGCAGCCCAGCTAGCCATCTGGGTCACCAACCCCAATGCCAGGATGTGCAGGAAGAAAACAAGTAGAGGTCCAGTGTGCATATTTATTTGTGCTTCAGTAAACCCCCCCCAAAAAAATGCAAAATAAATAAAAAGAAAGAAATCAATACTTAAAAACTACACAGTGACACTGGTGACAGTGGCTATAGACAGCAAGTCTATGTCCTCTAATTTACATTGAGTCTATCTGCCCCAGGCATCATGTAGTACTCACACCCATAATCCCAGTGGATCTTGAGTTAATCACAAACTCTAGACTTCAGCCTTATGACCGCATGAGCTTTGGGGGAACAACCAGACACAAACCATAACAACTATAAAAAAAATTAGACTGATTTGCAAACCAAAAGCAATGACATGGGGGGAAGGGCCTCGCTACTTCACAGTACCACATTCACAATCTCACTGTTTCGTGGGTTTTCAAAAAATATTAATCTAAATTATGTATCATGAATTTTTTGCTGTATCAGGGGATTTTGCAGTACCACACAGTATGCATATGTTGTTAAAATTATGGAGGTTTTCAAGTTTAGAAAATGATATAAGAAAATTCTCAGTGTTTCTTAAAGTGTATGAAAGGTTTGTAAGCATGTGGGAAAGGCTTTATAAAAAGCCTTAAAATATATATAAATACTAAAACACATACAGTATGGCTACTTCACTGATTTTCACTTATCACGGGAGTGTCTTCATAAATGGGGGACCACTGTAATCATGCTCTAGAAAAGTAAGTTGATTAGAATTGACTGTTGTCCTCCAAGACTGAAATGTGAAAAAAGAATATTTGTTATTACTTTTAACAACATAAGTTACTGGATTTTCTTTCTTTCTTTCTTTCTTTCTTTCTTTCTTTCTTTCTTTCTTTCTTTCTTTCTTTCTTTCTTTCTTTCTTTCTTCTTGTGCTTGCCAGGTAAGCACTTATTTTATTGAGCCATCTTCCCAGCTCTGAATTTTTCAAGGGAATACAAAATAATAAAAATTATTAGAAACAACATACAATTTCAGTAAATAAGATGATAGGAATTCAACAATGGTTGTTATAGCAATAGAAACATATGGAGACGTTTCAGTTCTGATACCTTGCCCTATGGCCAACATAAGCGCCTATACCCTCTGGGAAGAGTAAAGAGAAAATGCACAAGGATTCTGCTCAGGACTCCCAAACTGAGAACTAGATTCATTTCTCTTGTGCTTCGCTTCTTTGTAGGCAAAATATTAGTTGGATGCTGTGCTGTGTTTGCAGTCTATCAATCAGGAAAAGCCAGAAGCTCATCGGGAAGTAGTAGGGTAAGCCAGGGAAGAAAACATGTTATTTCATTTTGTTAAAATGTAAGTCTGCACCCAGGCAGTGACATCTCATTTTGATAAAATTTCAAGACTTTGAAAATGGTGTTTAGTAAGCTGAGATTCAAAATTTTGTATCATTAGTCTCTAAATTTCTTACTCTAATTTTTTAGTTTAAGATTGACATGGAGCAGTGGTGACTTTATTTAAATGCACTAAAAGAATCTACAAGAAAGCACAGGGAAAATTATAGTAATGCAGATGAGTCATTATCAATTTAAAATTAAAATATAGTATTAGAAGTAATAGAGCTAAATTATTTATAGTGATTACTGCAGATTTTTTCCCCAAGGAAGGAACTCATAACAGATCTTAAAAGTAAATGAGAGTAGATTAGCATAATTTACATAGGAAAATAAGACATCTATAAATATAGATTAAAAAGAAAAAAATTTAAACACTCGTGATCACTGATAAAGCAAGTTAGAATTTTAATATTTGTATGATATACAAAACATAAGCTTAAATAAATGTCCATTTGTTCAATTCCTCTTGTTTTTTGTTATTATTCCTCTCCAGGAATTTTTAATTTCTTTTAAATGGTAATCAAAGTAACATAAATTTGTAGACCTTTTCTACAGTTCCTTCAAAGTTGTTCTTCTGGAAAAACAAATAATTGTATTCTTGACCTTTCAATTGTTCTGGCAGTCATATATTTTCATTGAATTCATATTTTATAATATTAAACATTAATAACATTGTCATATATTATTGATGCTCATAAATCAATTTTTGGAAGAACTTAGGAATTTTCCTTTTCAGTTCTGATGGTACTTAAGGAGAAGTCATTGTCAGATGACTGAGAGAAAGGGCTTGCCCTCATTAAATCTGGCCTATGTCGTAACCCTAGCCCATGCTTGTGTGCATGTCAGCTTCTTACTTAGCTAGACATTTTTTCAGTGTTCTCTATCTAGTTTACGTGTACCCAGAAAGCTTTTGCACAGAAGTTTTTACTGAGTAAGCTGGCAGCCACCTGGGAATCTTTTTGGTGTTCAAGAACAGCGTTCTAAAGTCGCCTTCGACATTGCAGACAATGTGAATGTGTGGGTCTTCTCTGATATTTCTAAGGACAAAGCACATGCAAGATGAGATTTTAAGATTATAATATTTTATGGTTTAGCTTGATGGATAGGATCTGTGCAGGAAATTGCTGATAAAAAGATATGCTGTGGTCTTAACTCCTAGTATTTATAAACTTGATCCTTGTAGTGGACTTCTTATTTAATTTTTATTTTATTTAATTTTGTATTTTAGTAAGGGTCTACAGGGTCTCACTACGTAGATTGGACTGTTAGTGATCTGCCTGTGTTCAGCCTCTCAAGAGCTGGGATTACAGGTGTGCACCACTGTGCACAGTCTCAATTGCTGTCTCAGCACACCCCAGGGGCGAGGCTTGCCAGAAAGGCCACGGCATCGAAACTCTGACCCCTGTGTCTGCCTAAGTAGGCGCTGCAATCTGCTGCCTGAGCTATTTGGCCAGTCCTCTTGTAGCAAATTTCTAACAGGTGGTCAACTTATTACACTCACCTGAACTAAACTAGGGCCATGCTGGGTATGGGAGGTCCACCTGAGGGTTGTGGCCAGCAGTGTAAAAAGCAGAGCAGGAGAAGCTGCAGAATACTGCTAGGGATGCTGTTTGGAGAAGCCGTTGGAGCTGTTGGAAGCTGCTGCTTCTCTTGGGCCGTTCTGCTTAGAGGACTTTGGCATGCCGGCTTTCCCGCTGAACTTCAGAGGAGCTCTGGTCCTCATCTTGAGCATTGATTTCTGGCTCCAGAGAGGAGGGTGGTGCATTGCTCAGTCTCATGAAGCTTGTTGCATTGGCTTTTCTGAGGGGAATTTGCCTTTCTTCATTGCTAGAGGAGCTCAGGACCTACTGGTTGCTGAGGAAGGCTGTGGCACTTTTGGAGGAGCTCTGGTGCTGTGGTAAGCACAGGCTCCTGACTCCAGTTCAGATCCCTCAGCCTGCTAGCACAGAGTCTTCACTCCACTGGCATAAATTTCTGGCTTCTACCACTGACCACTGGGCCTTCCCAGCACACATCCATGAAGTGGACCTGTATAGGACTTTGTTGTGGGCTATAGGCCTCGAGTTGTGTTGGTGGGAGGCATTGTTATAAACACTAGGCCCTCATCTGGGTTCTTTAGTATTTAGTGTGTGGGTGGATTTCCTGCCCTTGCAGCATGTGATTCTTGGGTGATTCACTATAAAATACTATGATAAAGTGACTCTTGTACTGTATTGTACCCCTTGCGGGGGCCATGAGCAGGCTTTTTTCATCTCTTCCTGGGTCCTGCTGGTCTGCTGAAATGAAATTGTACTTTCACCACTCACCCTCAGCATCTGCAAATCCTGTGTCTATTTGTTTGGGCTGAGAAAAGGTGGGGGTGGAAGTCTCTGCCCAGATGCCTGTCTCTGAGGACATTTGGAGAAAATGTTTGTCTCTAACGGAGAAAAAAACCAACTTTGAATATTCCATTTTGCAGCACTGGTTACAACACAGCAGATAGGGCTGGGAATACATATAGGAAGAAGACTAGCAAGACAAGAACAGGGAGCATGAGAGTTCATACCACCTGGGCAAAAGCTATGTGCTCTATGGTCAACAGCAGCATTCTCACTTCATAAACATTAGATGCCGCTACATGTCATCGATACTTTTAGGCACAGAGATGCTCTTTTGTCATGAATCAACAGGAGAATAAAGCTCACTAGGTGTTCACTCTGGTAGAGGTGGAGATAACAAAAATAAACAGGCAGCACAGAGAAACCTATGAAGGAAAGGGCTCAGTGCTTCTGGAAAATGAGCTCAGACAGCAGGAATAGGAAACATCCACGTTGGCGCAGCCAGGTCTGGCTGCAGCTTGCTGGGCATCTGGAACACTTACGAAAGGAGCAGGCAAAGCCCTCAGAACTTCCCTGTGCCAGACTCCTTGGAAATGCGTGGACTTCATTTTCTTTCCTCAGGAATGAGACCTGATTTTACAACAGTGGTGGAGAGAATATGCATATCAGGACATAAGCAAATCTATAGCTGGAAGTGAGCTGCAGGCAGGTACCCTGGGATATCCCTTCAGGCGGATGGCAGGGCCAGCATTTCAGAGCCTCCGCACACTCCTCACGGCAACTCCACAGTAGTGAGAATTCCCTCAAGCCTGCCTTCCATCTTGGAAGGACAGAACAGTTCTTAGGTAGACAACTTACCTAAGAACATCACTGGGTACTCTCCATTCCTTTGTACATTTTATTTCTTTTAGCAAAATTTTGCATTTTGCATGATATTCAGCAAATATTTGTCTTTTTGACACAGGGTGTTTGCTATGCAGTTCAGGCTGGCTTTGACCTCACTTTGTAGCTCAGGCTGCTCTCCAACTTGTACGTTCCTCCTGCCTTACCCTCCCAAATGTGGGGATTACAGGTGTGTGCCACCAAACTCAGCCCCTCTTGTATATTTTGTACTTGTTCCTACATATTTTTCATGAAGACAGTTTTGGTAAGCTTGGACACAGTGCATGGTAAGACAAAATACCAGGGCTCATTGGTATAAAATCTGAATTCGCCTAAGAGATGCCTGCAATCCTGCACACAGTAGCTGCTTACTGAGACCCAGCTGAGGACAAAAAAGACCCATGTTATCATCCAGCATGTTTATATGTAGTTAAAATTATGAAAAGCTGAATTTTAAGGAGCAACACCTACAAGACTACACAACAAATGAAGCTCAGGGTGGGAATCTTCAAACTCTTGACAAAGAAAGTTTGTGAACTGCTGATTTTCATCAAAGATGAGTAAAAATTAAGACAGTATTTTTGGAAAGAAACCAAATGGAAACAGATTACAAATTGTTAAAGGTAAGATTAAAATGTGTAACAAAATGTGTGAGCTCGAAGGGTAGTTCTAGAAAACTATTAATTTCACACTGAGCTGAGTAAACAAGCCCATTTGAAATAAAATTCTGCATCAGAAATGGAGAGACCTGAAACAGCCATATGGCCAACAATTGTATTTCTACTAATCTTATTTACTTAATGGCTTAAAGGTAAATTTAAAGTTAAATTAGGTTCAGAATGCAATTGGAAGCTAAATGGTGTGTAAATTAATAGTTCAATTTTTAAAGTAATGGTATTAGTTTGGATTTTGAAATAAACTGGGGGAAACCACATATGTGCAAAACAAGAATGTTTCCAACTTTGTAAAATTTGACTGAAATGACTTGTTCCAAAACACAGCAGGTAGACACATGGAAGAGAGAAAAAACAATAAGACTAAGTACAGAATAAGAAAGCACCTTGAGATCTTTGAGAAAGTGCATTTGAAGGAAAAAAGTAAATAGAATGGTTTTAATAGCACAATGGCTTTGCGAGTTTTGAATGAAAAGAAAAGAAAATACAATTTACAAAATTAAAGATGGGTAATGATATTCATGTATTACTCAATCAAATGTGTTATTGTATGGTGTCTTCCATCTCCCCTAGAAAGTTTTCCATGTGAGTCTGTCATTTCCTTTAGTGTTTATTTTGCTTTGGGAATTTTCTAGTACGTTACTTAGCACGTGATAAAACTACCAGCGAATAGGTAGTTTGACAGGCCTAACGGTATAAAGTCAGTGATAGGACCAGAGATAAAGACCTGGACTTTAGGATAATTCTACTAAATTTTCATATTAAACCCCCAAACTAACACAGATTTTATTTATCTTTCACTGCAGGTTTACAATATAAGATGGTAGAATTATAAACTCAAACCTATTTTCTTTAAGATTTTGGATTATCTGGAAGGCTTTTCTTAGCATGGAGATAAATATACAAAAATTGAGGAGAGAACAAGAAAGGAACTTAATTATTTTTAATGTTGTCTTTGTGTTGCTGTTGTAAGACTCATTATCATTAGCCAAATCTCCCAGAAAGTTTGTCACTGACAAAATAAGAAACTAAACATTGTGTGAAGTGGTGGGTATGCTAATTGGCCTGCTTGTGGGAATAATTTCACTATGTGTACCTACTGCAAGCAACACATTGTATGACTTCCATATGTACAATATTTATTCAGCACATAAACCTTAGTAAGGGTAGGGCAGTGATGAACCTAAGAACACAAAAGATCATTATGATGAAGTATGATGAAGTAATCATTTTAAGCTATGGAAATGCTGTGAAAATTGGGGCACCGCACCTTCTCTCCTCTGGTTGAAACAGCCTAGGAAGACACTGTACATGTTAGGACAGCTTCACACATTGTGTGTGTGTGTGTGTGTGTGTGTGTGTGTGTGAAACAGAAAGAGAGAGAGAGAGAGAGAGAGAGAGAGAGAGAGAGATCATTCCTTTGTCTGATGGAACTTTCCAGATTAGTTCAAAGCATATGCAAGAACTTCAACTCATGCATTATTTCTAGGCTTCAGTATATACATAACAAACTGCATAACATTCCATTCATCCAATGGTCAAGCTTTTGTTTTTTCTCAAATCTGGCCCAATCCACATTATTTTCTAAGATAAGTACTTTCCTCAGTAAAGATTTTGCTGTGTCCAACAAAATACAATCAAAGAAAAGCATGATAGCCTCGCAGTTTTCCTGAGGGGAGTATTTATGAGCACTTTTGGGGGAATACAGTTTTCCAGTTTAATGCTTCACAATTTAGGTTCAATATATTGGGTTTTCAAATTGATTGAATTCAATTCATTTATCTTCTTGGTTCACTTTTTTTCTTTGGGTTTCTGTGCTGAAAATCATAACTGATTTTATTTTGCATGTGGTTAAACGAAACTAAGACTAAAATCATGAAACACTATATCACATTTTGGCACCAGTATGATCACGATGTTTAGAGAGCAATCATCTTGCTATTGACTTCTGAAAACAAAGCTGTGCACTGATCTCCCCTGAGAGCACTGCACTGTTCCTTGATGTCTTTCCCCTTGACATCACAGTTATGAATATTTGTCTATTTAAACATCCCTCCTGTTAGGAAAGAGTTCTCATCAGATCATTTTGTAGTAGCACAGCGTGTTTTACCTGGAAATGATTCTCTTTCCTCTGACGTTCAATGCAAACTGACTTAACAGTTTAACACTAAGAAAATTACTTTGCTTTCATGGTTTCCTATGGGTTGTTTGAGACAGCAGCGATCTCCATTCTTACACACCTGGAGCCCATTCTCCTTGCTGATCCGTTCTTTTATGGCAGAGAGTTTAAGAACACAAACTCTCCTGTTGGACTATTTTGAGTCACTTGCGAAGAGTGAACACATTGTGATTCTACCAGCAATACCGCTTTCACTGCACGTATTGTTGGTATTTAATAGTCCGATCCCTTCTTTCACTCCTCTCTTTTCTTCTCCTGCTGAATTCCCCTCATCATTTGTCTTCAGATGTAGAATAGGAGACAGTGTCTTCCCATCGTCAATGCGGGGATGCCTGGCCACGAAGCCTGAGCATTGGGGGGGCTTTAGAAATTGCTAGTATTTTACTCTGTAGCTTTGTTGCGTTTATCACCTGAATTTGTCTCTTTTGACCAAACTAATAAACATTGATCAGGGTCAGTGAAACAACTCATTGGATTAAAGAGCCTGCAAAGCAGGCGCAGGGGCAGAAGTCTCATCCCCAGGCCTGCCCTGCCAGCCCCACCCCCGGGGCGTGCTGAGACAGCAACTGAGACTGGGCTTGGTGGTGCATACGTGCAACCCCAGCTCTTGGGAGGCTGCAAACAGTAGAATCACTAAGAATCCGGTCTAGTAGTGAGACCCTGAGCACCCTCTAGACCCTTCCCTAAAAAATACAAAAAATAAAAATAAAATAAAGTTGATCTATTTTGTGACAAAATTAGGTATCTGAGATAATAAACCTGAGTCTCTTGCTCTAGACTTTGTCACAATGTCACTGGAGCTTCAAATTATCAAAAACAATCTGACAGCCTTTCAGAGGTTCACTCAGATTCTCCTGAGGCTGAATACATGTGCATATATTTTAAAACACTTTGGACATTTATCTGTATTGACATAAGGATTAATGATGATGCTATAGAATTGGATAATTAATATATGGCTGTATCTAAATAACTATCATCACATATCTAATCATTAATATCCACATATTTAATGGATTGCATTATGAAATTACATAATGGTGTAAATGTTCGTATATTACACAGCCAATAAAAATAAGCAATATTAAGAATGTATAGAATATTGCAAACTTCATTCACATTTATATATGTAAATTTATGCATTAAGCAATTGTTTGGGGAAAAGCACCTTTCTAAGTTCCCAAAAATTAATGCTGAACAAGAAAAAATAAATTGTACTAAAGGCAAATCTAATTTGGCTGACTATACGAAACTGATTTCAAATTCAATGACAAGCATTTTGAAAGTAAAAGAATGGGGGAAAGATTTAACATGCAAGGAGCAAAATGAAGCAGGAGTAGCAACACTAGTATTAGAAAAAATAAGTTCCTGAATATAGAAACATATGAAAGAATAAAAAAGACATTATGTAATGACTGAAAGCATCAATTCAGCTAAAAGACATGAGTACAATCCAAGTAACAGACCTGTAATAGACATGAAGCAAAAACTGAGGTAAGTGGAAAGGAAAGCAGAAAGAAACGTAAGTGGTATTGAAAATTCCATCATTTTCCTCTGATATAACTTCTAAATAGAATACAAGGCAGAATGTAAAAGAAGAAATCTAATAATCAACTTAATTAACCCATTAACATATATCACGAATTAGTAGAATATACATTATTTTGTAAAACAGGAATTAAAGAGGACCACATGCAGAATCACAGAGCAAATCTCAACAAATTGAAATGAAACTTCCTGACAATAGTGAAATCAAACTAGGTATCAATAACAAGAAAAATGTTATGCAAATTTAACGAGAGACTGCAAAATTATGTGTTGTGATAAAATCTGAAAGGAAATAAATAAAAATACATAAAACTGAATTATGATGAATTTATAGCTTATCCAAATATGTAGGTTACGGTTAAAGGGTAAGAGGAGGAAAATTAAATCACCAAATGCTTGTACTAGAAAGTCAGGCCTGAATCGAACAACCTGTGTTCATACCTTCAACACAAAAAAGAAAAAAATGACAAGACATGAGGGTGGGGATATAGCCCAATGTACAGCACCTGCCAGGCAAACACTAGGCCCTGAGTTCCATTCCCAGTACCAAAGAAAAACAAGACAAACCATGAAGCAAGAAGAGTGAAATGGGCATAGAAGAAGGCAAACATGAGGGGGAGGAGAAAGAAGAGCAAGAAGCAAAGGAGAAAGAAGAGGAGGAACAAGAAGCAGAGGAGGAGGGGGAATTGGAGGAGAGTAAGGCACAAGATCAGAGCTAAATGAAGCAGAAGAAATGACAAGAGCAATAGCAAAATTATGTGACACTAAAAGCAGAAAAAAATAAAGTAGATAAAGCAGTTCAACTTGTAACATAATAAAATTAATAAAAAACTAGAAAAGTTGATAAGAAGACACACATGACCAATATCAGTTAAAAAAAGGGGGGTTGGCACCACAAATCTTGAAACTGTCAAAAGGATAATAATCGAAGAGTACATAACTCTGTGGTCAGCAATTTGACAAATTAAGAAAAATAAACCCATTCTTATAAAATTGCAGACTTCAGAAATCCAGGGATTTCAAAAATGGATAGCTATTTTAAATAGTTCTTTTAGATAAATTAAAATATCATCTTTGTAATGTTTTATAACCCAAATGATTTCACTTTGGAATTCTACCAAACATTAAGTAAACACAGTTCTAAAATCAAAGGTGAAAACACTCTCTAATTCATTTTAGAAGAATAATCAGATAAAAATGGAATGAAGGACCAGCCAAATAACTCAGTGGATTAAAGCACCTGCAAGCAGGCACAGGGGTCAGGGGTTCTATCCCCAGGCCTGCCATGCTGGCCCTGTCCCCTGGGTGTGCTGAGATTGCAATTGAGACTGGGCATAGTGGCCTGTACCTATAATCCCATCTCTTGGGAGGCTGTAAACAGGAGAATCACTGCAAATCTGATCTAGTGGTGAAACCCTGAACACCCTGTAAACCCTTCCCTAAAATACAAAAAAGAGAGAATGAAAACAAAATATACATAAAAATTATCTCGATTTTACACAGAAATACTAAATAAAGTATTATGTAATGAAATTCAACAATACATAAAAATAATTATGCAAATAACTTAGTGTTATATAATCCAGTTCTAGAAGGTTGCTTCACATGGAAATAGTCATTGATGTAATGTATCAATAAAATCAACAAAATCTCATGACACTGGCATTCTAAAAAGCATGAGCCAAATCTTAATACACATCTATGTTGGGCAGAAGTGAAATTAGCGAATTCTAGCACACTAAAACTAGGAAAAAATGTCTCAACTAGAGAGTAGAACATATATGATTATAGAGCTAATAATATGCTAAATTGTAGAAGATATGATTCCTACACTACAGGCAAAGATGTCTGGTTACACCATTTTTAGTCAACATAGTTTTGAAAGTTCTCTTTCTCTCTCTCCTTCTTCCTTCCTTCCTTCCTTCCTTCCTTCCTTCCTTTCTTCCTTCCTTTCTTTTCTTTCTTTTTTCTTTCTTTCTTTCTTTCTTTCTTTCTTTCTTTCTTTCTTTCTTTCTTTCTTTCTTTCTTTCTTTCACTGAGATTCAGCAGGAAAATTTAATGGGGAAGAGGATTAGGGGATGGGGAATAGGAATACAGGAATAGCTTCCCAGAGACAGGAGAGGTCTCAAGCAGGTTGTCTCAAAGCTCTATTTTCAAGCTTAAGTGATAAGGAAGAAAGATACTTTTAAAAAATCCATTTTACATCATCTAAAACATTTAACTCTAAATAGATCAGACCTAAAGATAAGATGGAAAATGATGAAATTCTTTTTTTTTTTTTTTGTCTTTTTGAGACAGGGTCTCACTATGCAGCTCAGGCTGGCCTTAAGCTTACTTTGTAGCTCAGCCTGGTCTCGAACTCACAACAATCCTCCTGCCTGAGCCTCCCAAGTGCTGGGATTACAGGCATGCACCACCACACCCAGCTAATGATGAAATTCTTACAGTAATATAAATCTTGGTGACTTTGATGAAAAAATGTTTCTTAGGTATGACATAAAGTTTCATACAAAAGTAAAAATTAAAGTGGACATCATAAAAATTATGATTTTGATACTTCAAAGAATGTGAATCTATAAAGTAAAAAGACAATTCATAAAATGAAAAAAAATTGTTCATATAATGTCTCTGCTAAGACATTTTTAAAGAAGAGTAGCTAGTCAATAAGAAATGTCCATGATTTTTAAAGTGCTAAAGTGACCTAAATATATATTTGTTTAAAGAATACACAAAGACAACCATTCAGACCCCCATGTGCAGACATTGTATTATCTCCTGAGTGTGAGAACCTGAAAGAGAAAAATGGAATCTAAAGGGTACAACAGATGCTGAGAAAAGGAAATGAACTTATTCAAAATGAAACAGTTAACTGAATTGGGGAGAAGGACAAGACAGGGAGTGGGTAAAGAGATTTATCTGTGTATGTAAGCAGAGCATTTCTGCTGTTCTGTGGAAAGGAGTACTTAAAGCTTAATATTCATGAAAATTTGTTTTGTCTCCTTTTTTCAATTGTGCATGTTCCCTTCTTAATTTCTTATGTATTTCTTCTTTGTTTTTCCTCCAATTTTACATGCATATATCTGGTAATATGAATAACTGGTTTGTAAGACAACACTGTGAATTACAACAGATACTGCAAAATTCATATTACTTTGTTAAGCAAAATTCTGTATCACTTGTAAGTATTTTCTGTTTTAATTCTAATTTTTACACTTCAAAAATTAAAAATTAAAAAAAGCACTAGGGTTTGATACTATGCTTAATATCATTAAGTATAAAAGAAATTTAAATCAAATGGCAAAATTTACCACTTCATACCAACCATGATGTCTGTAATCATCCAGATAAGAAATATTAAGTGTTTGTGATGACAGGGAAAAACTGATCCCTCACACTGTGCTGATAGAAATCTAAGAAACTGCAACTGCTTTGGGAAAATGGTCTGTAAGCCATTAAAATAATTAAACTTTAGAGTTATCATAGAACTCACCACCTAGACTCCTTGATTTATATTCATGAAAAATAACATCATATATCCACATAAAACCTTTGCATGCAAATGTTAAGACCATTATGGAGACCAGATAAAAAGATCAAAGAACCATAAGTCTATAAACTGACAAATGTGTTCATATGGTTATATAGTTAAACAAATGAATATTATTAGAGAGCTGAAACATTTTGATACATGCTACAATTTGGGTGAATCTAGGAAACATGAAGCCCAAAGAAACAAGCAGTAATGGATCTTATATGTGTCTGTCTACATGAGATGCTCAGAATAGGCACATCTGTAAGGCACAGAAAGGGCATTTGTGATCTCCTGGAAGACTTAGGGGTTTGGAGGACTGTAGTCTTTGGAGGGTGATATTTAAGGATACAGGTTCTTTTCATGGATGAAAATGTTCTGTAGTTTATACTGACTCATGCCCAACTCTAGATTTGCTAAACATCAATTGTATGCTTTACAGAGATGATTTCAATGGTATGTGAGATAGAAAATAATAAATTTGTTAAAATAATAACAAAACTGAACTAAACTAAACATGCAACTACCATTTAGCCTAGAAATTATGGTCCTAAATATAATGAAAAATTATGTTGATGCAAAAATTTTGAAGCCAACATCTAGGAACATGGCAGAGTGGTAAGTAGTAAAGAGTCACTCTGAGATTCAGTGACCAGATATTGGAGTATAACAATGCAAGGAAAAGAAGGAAAGAAGGATTTCTTCTGGACCCAGGAAGGCATAAAGCAAGCATTGAACCCCACAAGGAAAGCAGAGAGAGAAACTTCAGCACAGATGAAAGAGGTGGCAGGTGACATCTTCAGTCAGCATGTGAGAGAAAAAGTTCAAACCTGCGGACACACAGTGACTGCTGGAAACCACAGAGGCCTCCACAGACAGGGATAGCAGTACAGTAGAGCAGTGGACACCATGGATTGAGCTAGTTTGTGAGTGGCATGAAGTAGGCCATATAAGGAGAGGAGACAATAGGCTTGAGTCATCCTGGAGATGGATCAGATGTGCTCAGAACTTGGCACAACTGCTGGCTCCTTGTAGCACTTTGCAGCTCAGTGAAAGGCCAAAGAAAATGTGCTGACCACTGCAGACTGAACAGGTCTGCATTGAGCCTCATAGCCAGAAACGAGACAGAACTTCAAGAAAATAAAGCTGTAGCCTTGTTGAAATTATCTAATATCTTTCCATCAAGCTACTGCTGACTTACTGGAATAAATCAACTTACATAGGACTCTAACTCACACATTGTCTATCAGAGACAGCAGAGACAAACTTAGAGGTGGGATTTTATTTTTCTTTCTTTATTTTTTTTCATTTTTATTCTCATTTTTATGAGTGATAGCATAATTTCTAGTTTGCTGTGGTTTTTGTTCTATTCTTCCTTTCATTTCTTTCATCTTTCCTGCTGTATTCTGAACCACTTTACCAAAGTTGCTTGATCTTCCATTGTCCTTCAGCCTGGCTTCTAATCTCTTCCTACTTTTCTATTTCTCTATTTTTCCTTAGCCCATTTACAATTTTCTCCCAAGGGTAAAATTGAAGATTTATTTACTGCATAAAATCTTTTCATCTGTTTTACATATTGTCATACAACCAAAAATCTAATTTATATGGGTAAAACTGACGAACTAATGGTTACCTTGGGTTGTCATTTTCTAGATGACTTTTGGTGCTATTATTATTTGTTATTGCTAATCGCCCCACTGTAGTCAAAGTGATGATATAGTCAAAGTGCGTATGATGCTGAGATATCTCCCTGGTCCAAGTTTTATAACTAACTGTTCTTCCTGGTATATACCAAGACTAAAATTGCCTAAGGATTATAGAAAATACTTCAGGACAGTGCGAAAGAAACAGATCCTGGGACATGTAGGCCTAACTTCTTGCTTCCAGTAAATTGAAGAGGTAGGATCTAGCAATAGATTCAAAACTCAGAAACCAGTTACACCTGAAGACACCACTAAGAACCTAAAGGTTCTAAATACTAGTAATAAAACTAATCACCATAGGCACTTTACAATATAATGACAGGAATTCAGTAAAAGAGAGAGAGAGAGAGAGACAGAGACAGAGACAGAGGACAATTAAAAGACATTTAAACAATATACAATCACAGACATCCAGCACATCAAAGGCAAATCCAGGGGGTAATGAGGTGGAAAACCACCCATTTGTCCACTCTTAAGTGGTAACAATGAAGCAAATGAATGATGCTCTAGAAAAATTCAAATTAGAAATAATTTCTCAGATGACTACAAAGATGGTGATCAGAATGGTAAACATGCTTAGTGGATCTATAGAAGATTCAGATTTAAAGCATACAAGAGGATAGGAACATGATGTAAACCACAAATGCCCATTAGGAAGAAATAGAGTTCACAAAACACATTTACGCAGATGTCTAGGAGATTAAAACTTTCATTGAAAATATATGCAGCAGAATAAAACAATGTGTGGACAGAATCTCAGAGAGGCCTAGTGTGAGCAACCATAAAAAGTAAGATTTCTTAAAAATAGCAAGGCACCATGAAAAATCAATCAAGACATGGGTAGATGGTGCAAATAAAAATAACACCATATTGATTGGAATCAATGAGAAAGCTGGAGAGACCACAGATGACAAAAAACCTGTTCGTAGATGTCATAGTAGAAAACTTCCTTGGCAGGGGAAAAGAAATTGAAATAAACATAAGTGAGAATACAGAGCTCTAATTACTCATGAATAAAGAATTAGCATATAATAGTCAAGATACTAGAAATTGAACACAAGAATAGAATGTAAAAGTTGTTAAGAAAAATAAATTATTTCTAAAGGAAAGCCCATCGGAAGCACAGAAGAGTTCTCAAATGAACCATTTAACCACTGAGACATTGGTGTGACTCCCAGTCTTTAAGAATGACAATCTCTAAATCAGATTAATATACCCTGCAAAACTTTATTTTAAAATTGATAGAGAAATGTAATGCTTCCATGATAAAAGGACATCTGAGGAAATTCATGAACATCAAACCAGCATTCCAAAATGTTCTGAAAGATATTCTAAAAAAAAGAAAATAAGGACTAAACCATCATAACAGAATGAATAGACTGGGCAAAAATTGAACAGAGGGGAAATTAGCAAGCCCATCACAGTGGAATAATACGGCAAAAATAAGTCAATACTTACCAGTTATAGCCATGAATTTAAGGGTCTCAATTCAAGAATCAAAAGAAACAGACAGATAATGGATTAAGAAATAAGATCCAACAATATGCTCTGTCCAATTAAAAAATTCAATAAAAAATTCATATTCAAAGTCAAAGGACAAAAAGCAATTCTCCATGTGACAGGAATGTAGAAAAAACAAGGGTAGCAATTCTATTAGCAAACATTATGGATTTTAAGCCACAACTGATAAACAGAGACAAAGAAGGCCACTATGACCACAAAAGGGGAATAATACAAGAGGAATAGGTAACAATTATAAATATGTATTAAAAAATTTAAATGCTAACAATATGAAGCAGATATTAACTGACATAAACAATGTATTAAATACAAATAAAATTATCCTGGGGGATCTCCATCTCCCACTACTGCAAGTAGATAGATCCACCAGACAGAAAAATAAGCAATGAAGTATTAGAACTAAACTAATCTTTAGAATAAGTGTACTTAACAGATATTTACAAAGTGTACCACCCCACAATATCGTAATGTGTGTTCTTCTCAACTGCAAACAGGGTATTCTCCAAAAGAGACCACATTGTAACTCATAGAACATGCTTAAGTAAATGCAAAGGCAATAAAATCATACCACACATATTATCGGACCTAGTCAATGAAATAGAAAATCAAAGAACAAAAGAACTTCATAAACACATGGAAATTAAATAACACTCTCATGAATCATCAGTGTTTCATTGATGAAATTAAAGAAGAAATTAGACAGTTTCTAAAATTAAACAACAGAAACACAACATATCAGAACTTATGGACATGATGAAAGCAGTCCTACAATGGACACCCAAAAACTCCAACAAAAGAATTAGAGATTTAACAAAAGCTTGAGTTGTGAAGCTGGGTACAAAGGCAATGCACAAAAATCAATCATAAATGACAAACCCACTGAGAGAGAAATTAGGGAACTAACATCTTTTAAAATAGGGACTCCCCCCAAAAGAGATACTTGGCAATCAATATAATGATAGAAGTAAAAGACCTATACATTGAAAACTATAATACTCTGAAAAAAGAGATTGAAGAAAGTATCAATAAATGGAAAAAGATCATTTGTTTCTCAATAGGAAGGACCAAAATACTGAAAATGGCCATACTCCCAAATGGTTACACAGATTTAATGCATTCCTGATCAAAATTCCAATGAATTAGAGAAAACAATTTTAAAATTCATTTGGAATCAGAAGAGACTTAGAATATCAAAGGCAGTTACAGGCAACAAACACAGGCAGGGTGCCTCATTACTCATACTTTATATTACAGGACAAAGGTACTGTGAAAAGAAAAGCAGCTTGATGATGGAAAAAAAATAGACTCAAAGATCATTGTAATACATTAGAAAATATAAAAATAACTCAAATACATTTAGCCAACTTATCTTTGTCAAAGGTGTCAAATACACTCACAGGAAATTCTGGATCACTGGTACTGGAAAAACTGGTTTTTCACATGCCAAATATTAAAATTAGACCTATATCTTTCAATATGTATTAAACTAAAATAAAGTGGATAAATTAATTGAATATTTAAAAAGAAACAATAAGTCTATTGTTAAAGAAATTAGGTACAACTCCTGAAGATGCTGGTATAAGCAAAGACGACAAAATTCTGATTTCTAAAACTATTACAAAGATCAATAACTGAGATATCATCTTATTAAAAAGCATTCACATAGCAAGAGAAACTGCCAATAGAGTGAAGAGACAACCGATAGTGTAGTGAAAAAGTTTTGACAGCTGTTCTGCAGATGAAAGAATTATTAAGAATATATAAAGGACCAACAAGATAGCTCAGCAGTCTAAATGCAAGGACCCGGGTTCAATTCCCACCATGGGTGCACAGAGCCCACCACAGACACCAGACATGGTGGTGCACATGTGACATGTGTAATCACTAGGGAGCCTGAGAACAGGAGGGTCACTATGAGTCCAAGCTGCATAGTGAGTCCCTGCCCCAAAATCACAGAATATATAAATAATATTAAAACATCAGACACCCCAAACTTGAATGCTCAATCCAGAAACCATCTAGAATGAATAGTCCATTCTCAGATGAAGAAGTAGTAATAACAAATAAATACAGAAAAATGTTTAACATCATTGGTGATTTGAGAATTCAAATTAAAACAATATTTAGATTTCTTCTAAGTCCAGAAAGAACAGCTATTGTCTAGCTCAGTGGATTAAAGTGCTTGCAAGCAGTGGTAAGGGCTGGGGGTTTGATCCCCAGTCTTGGCATGCTGGCCCCACCTCCAGGACATGCTGAGATAGCAACTGAGTCTGGTGGTATGTGCATGTAATCCCAGCTCTTAGGAGGCTGTTAGCAGGAGTCCAATCTAGTAGTGAGACTCTGAACACCCTGTAGTCCCTTCCCTAAAATACAGAAAAAAGAAGAATAGCTATTATCAAGAAATCAATCAATTTCAACTATTGTTTTTGGCTCTCAGGAAAAAGGAATCCTTTCTGTATTGTTGGTGGGAATTTAGACTATTGCAACCACTGTGAAAGTGTAGAGTTTCCTTGAAAACCTAAAATCAGAGGTCCATTTGACCCAACTATTCTTCTTAGAATCTTCTCAGAAGAGCTCAAAACATCATACCAGCGTGATACACAACATCATGTTGGATAGTGGAACAGTTTGTAAAAACAAAATTTTGGAAAAAGTCCAAATGCCCATGAACTGGTAAATGGATAGAGAAGGGTTGTGTGTGTGTGTGTGTCAGAGTGTGTGTGTGTGGTGTGTTTTAATACAATTGAGTTCAACTCTGCCATAAAAGAAAGGTAACTTTGAAACATTTCTAGGTATGGAGGCATCATGAGACAGTGCTCTTAAGTGAAGCAACTGGACACACATGTGTTCATGATGTATTGATTCTCTGGTGTGAAAAACGAAAAGTGTAAATAAGGAACAATATGCATAATAAGTATTGTGAAATATGGTAAAATGCTCAAATGTGAAGGAGAACAAAGGAGGAGTGAAGGGAAAGGAAAGAAGTGAAAAGTAGAAAATGAAAATAGGGGGGCCGGGGAGATGGCTCAGTAGAATAAGTGCTTCCCTGGCAAGTGCAAGGGCCTGAGTTCAATCCCCAGTTCTGCAAAATCAATCAATCAATCAAACAATCAATCAATCAATAAATAAATATAAATAAAAAGAAAAAAGGAAGAAAAAGTAGAAACAAAGATTTTGTAGATGTGGAGGAGGGAGGATTTATCAAGAGCATAGGGAAATGGGGGAAAAGAACCAAGTTTCACCACGTACAAGTACAAATTCTCTATGGTGAATGAGGTTATTATATATGACCAAAATATACCATTGAAACCTTGCTAGACAGTTGTAATGCTGATTTCTACTGGTCTGTTGAAAGGAACAGTTAATGTTTAATGTTTTTACTCTTAATTTTTGACCAATTTTTCATGCTTATATCTGTTAATGTGAACAACTGATTTGAAGACCACAATATGCAACATAGCAACCATTGTTTAATTCCTATTGTTTTGAGTGTAATTCTGCACCATTTCTAATGCCATTTTTCTTCTTATTATTCTCTTTAAAAATAAAATAAAAATGAGCAAAAATATGATCAGAAACAATAGATATCTGTAGAGCATGTCTTTGTAAAAGCAAAAAGATACAAATGATCGAAGTGTCCTTCAGTGAGGGAATGATTAAACAAACTGTGGTACGTACCTGTTATAGAACACTACCTAGAGTAAGTAGGGAAGAAATTTGGACATAAATGCCAATTTTGAATCCTCCTGAGAGAATAAAACTATGTAAAAATAGCATTCTTGAAGGACTACATCATAATTATATTCATATGACAATCTTGAAAGGACACAGCTATGGAAATGAAGAGCAGTTTATTGCTTGCTGTAAGTTAGGGAGAGAAGCTGAGGAAGGTGAGACAAAGTATTATGGCTATGAAAACACAACTGCAAGGATATTGTCTCAGTGGACCTCTTCTGTTTTTAACTCATTGCTTTTGTTTGCTCCTTCAGTTTCCCTAAAAGATACTGGGTTATAGCCTTGATGCCAGGGTTATGCTGTTGAGAATACAGGAACTCTTGAGAGGTGGAGCCCAGGAGAAAGCCCCAAGTGTGTGGCCTCAGGAGGATGTTGGACTCTAGTCTCTTCTTCTTACTCCTTTTCCTTCTTTTCTCTGATCCTGGGCAGAGTCAGTTTGTTTTGGACAGATTTCCAACCTTCTCTACTCTTTACCCCTACTGCCCTGTCAGAGACTCAAAGCCATGGTGCCAGTTAGTAAAGCACAGGACCCTCCAAAGCTATGAGCTGAACAGATTTTCCTGTGTGTGACTTAAATGCCTTTTGTATTTGCTACAGTGAGAAAAGGTGTTAATGCAGTGACAGACAAAAGAACACACCTGTGATAAAATTTTCTAGCAGCAAATGCATACATACAAAGAAAAGTAAAATTGTACACCTGAAGTATCATTTAATTGTACTACAAAATGAAGCAAGTATCTATGAAGGAACATAGGATAGAAAGATTGAAGATCATTAAATGTTATTTCTTAACTGCCTGTCAATCCATACTTATCTCAGCCTTGAAGGTTTAATTTAAAAATTTAAGGGATTTGTAAAAATCATGTTAAAATATGTGTGTTTTCATACTACTTAACAGTAAATAACTGTAATACAAAGAAACATTTATAGCTTCTTCCTCCACTGTTCACCACTTGATAAGTTTACTTAAAAAAATCAGTGATGAAATTTTTCCCTTAAAAATACTTTTCTGCTTTTTCAGCTCACATAAATATCTATAAACTTAAAAAAAGTATAGTATTAATTTCAAAAATGTAATGCATCAATGCTAGCCTCTGTGGGCTCAAGGGTCCATTGGAAAAATGCCTCAATCCCTCTGGGTGTATAGTTTACGGTTTGCAAATTTAATAAGACAGGGGAAAAAAGCTCAAAGGTCTACTTCAGACCTTGAATCCTAAGGAGATACTTTAGATTTCTCAACCATAAAAATGCATGATAAAATTTGCAAGTTTATTTATGAATCTCATTTTCTGACATATGCAAGTGCCTTATGAAATTGCATATAATTTCTATCCAATAAGATAAAAATATAAAAACATTTGTTACAGCTATCTCAAGGATATATCAACAGTTATTCTTTTGTGCATTATTTCTTAAATTTCAATGATTATGTCTCGTAGGATCCTACAATGAGAACACAGGTTCCTGAGATGTGCTTAGTCTCATAAAAACAAATACAGGGCCAGCAGTATAGCTCAGCGGACTAAGCGCTTGCTTAGGTAAGCGTAGGAACCAGTGTTCGATCCTTGGTTCCCCTAGCCTTCGGGTGCGCTGAGCCGGCAATGCAATCCGGGCGCGGTGGCGCGCGCCTGTCATCCCAGCACATGGGAGGCAAAAAGCAGGAAGATCACTATGAATGTGGGCTGCATGCATAGTGAGACCCTGCACCAAAAAAATAGAAAAAGACGAAAATCAATATGGAGATTTCTAAAAAAAAAAAAAAAAAAAAAAAAAAAAAAAAAAAAAAAAAAAAAAAAAAAAAAAAAAAAAAAAAAAAAAACAAAAAACAAATACAGTGTGACAGGGCACAGTTCCATAAAGTCTAAAGACAAAGGAAACTCAAATTTATAGTTCACCCTATGCATAAGTGTCATAGACATTAGTGTATACCTTATGTAATGAATTCTTAAAAAGTTCCTTGTAATTGGATCATTTTTAGTCTACAAATGTTGACAATGGTGCTGGTAAGTTCTATGTCATGCTGTGGAACAACCAAATATTGAATTTAACTTTAGTATTTCCTCAAAATAAAGATTATCCACTCCCAGCTGTACTGTACCATTACTTGTAAGTTTAGAAAAATATAATACAAAAATGAAACAAAAGCTCTAAGTCCTTAGAAGAAGAAAAGAGAGAAAGAGTGTGAAGGCTCAGCCAAAATATTCCTTCCCACAACAGAATCCTTCAGCTTCCTGTCTCTTCCCTCAGTCTGGCTTTCACTCCTGAGCTGGACTTGTGATGTTAGTTACATTTCCACATAGCACAGTGCTCTGGCTCTTGTGGCAAAGATAAGCACTCATGACAAAGTGAGCCTAGTGATGGCCAGAAGAACATCTCATCTAAGTGGGCCAGTTTGTTTTTCCTGAAAAGGAGACAGAGAGACAGACAGAGAGACAGACAGACAGACAGACAGACAGACACACACACACACACACACAGACATACACACATACATACACAAACTAGAGAGAGAGACAGACAAAGAGACAGAGAAAAAATCATTCAAGGAAGCCAAGTCATCTGAAATATATTTCTGAGTAAGAATTACAGTTCTAAGTGTTTCTTATAAGCTACATTTCACTGAATCTCTACAAGTGAATGCTGAAATATGACTAACATATTGCTTATGACAATATTGTTCAGATAGATATAAAGAATTATGGGTACAACCTGAAAATGCAATGTAGAAAGCATAGCTACTTTCTGTAAACACAAGCCTGGAGGCTCAATGAGGATTTGTTTGCTTGCTTGTTTATTTTGACATAAAATATGTCTGCCCTTGATCCTAACACATTTGGTCCAATGGGTCTCAACAATTTCCAGTCACCTGCATGGGACTTATTCTTTTATTTTTCTTATCTGATACTTTTGGAGGAAAAATCTGATAACATTGGTTTTGACTTTGCATCAGACAACATTCTGAAGACATTGCATGTGGTTAATCATACCGCATCTTAGAAGGAAATCTTCTGTAGCCACCCCTCAATGCTAACAACATGGCCACTCACTGGATATGGAGCAGAAACTTGTCCTCTTGCTTTGAAAATAGTCTTATAAAGTGGTCTCCAGAACCTGGCGATTCATTAATCACTTTATTATATATTTGAAGGATGATCCCAAATCTTTACCATCAATGTGCTCCATGACTTTTCTGCTGTTTTATATGACTAGTCTGGGTGTTGGAAAGATAAGTAAGTGGAAAGTTTCCATAGCAGCAAGGGCAGGAAGATGATGTAGCCTCAAGTAAGGTGCAGCTTTTTCTTTTGTAGAGAGAGTGCTCAAGGCCCGTGGTAGGTCCAAAAATCTCAGTGCCTTTTCAGCTGTGACCTTTAGTGTTGAGTTTGATATCTCAAAGGTAGAAAATCATAGGACACATGCTCTCTCTTTAACTTGCTGATGCTTCACCACTGTTGAAACCCAAGGACATACAGCTCTCCAGCTGATGCAAGAGGACAGGGTAAACCAAGAAGGTCATGAGGCTGATAGAAATCCAGTGTTTAGCTATTGTGATGGGAAACAATGTGAGGCTATTTTCACATCCACTTTGACAGTCCACACATGCATGAGAAAGCGATGATTCATTTTTCCCTCCCTTTGGAATTGCTTCCAACTCCTCAGAAACAGAAGGGATGGAAGAATGAGGTCAAGCAGGATTGTCTGGTACTGTGTATTAGCCACTGTTTAGAAAAGAAAGAGTATAAAACAGTTTGTAAGGAACATAGAGGCTATCTAATCTATGGTATAAAAAATTAAGAGAAACAGAATGCTTCAATTTATTTATTTCTCTAACTGTGACTTAGAAATACTGCAGTAAGATGTTTTCTTATGGAAAGGACTGAAGTATGAGTTACAAGGTAAGACAAATCTCAGAATTCTTCTTAAAACTTACTGTGTCACTGAGGAAGAGGTAAGCCTGTCTGCTAAATTAACTTGCTTCCTATAGTATTTCTACCATGTATGTTTTCATGCCTTCTATAGACAAGGCAATTGAGATTCTATTTTAATAATTTTATTCATACACACAAGAAAAATTTTATTTTTCTCCCAATCCCATGCTTTCCAGCAGTAAGGAACCTCCTCTCATAAGTTTCTACAGTGTAAGACAGGAGGAAGCAGAGAAACAACAGCATTAATGTGATTTTCAAAGTTTCTTAAAATCTTGGAATAATCTTCCACTTATTTAATTCAAACTATTTAGTAAGCTCCAGATTAGTTTCAAAGCAAGCCATCAGGAAATAGAAATGATCCTCACTCTTCCACTGATAATATATTGGAAGGACAGGGAAAATTAAACAATCAATATAAAGATTTGGAGACAAGGACCCTACATCAATTTGGGTGTTGGCAGGGAAATGTGCCTGGCCATAATAGGAGCTCTGAGAATTTGGAACATTCAATTGATGCTTACTAGCTGGAGCTGGTGAAAGTTGATTTGCAAAAGAGTGATTCTTAATTTAGGAAAGTTGGACTGTTAGTGGACTACAGACCATTTGATGAATTAAAGCCTCGGTTGGAGCGGACTGTTCCATCAACATGGAGTGAGAGAAATTAAAAGAGCTAGGCTGTAACAGTAACAAGGGAAAGGTTTTTCAAGGACCACATTATCAGATTTTCCTATTACTCTAGACCGTGGAGACCACTGAATAATACTCTGATGACAAAGAATGGTTTTGGCAATAGACTAAGAAAAAGATTTTATGGGTATAATGATTGATACATTGTGTCCACTTGAGAAATTAACAAGATTAACTAAATGACTCAGCAGGGACCCAGGGTCCTCACTTTGTAAACACCCTCCTCCTGTGCAAGAGGAGGGCAGGGATGCTGGGCATGGTTATGCATGCCTGTAATCCTAACACTTGCAAGGCAGAGGAAGGAGGACCGGTGCAACTTTGAAGCCTGCCTGGGCTACCAACTGAGCTCAAGGCTGGTCTGGACTGCATAGTGAGACTAGGGGACAGCTGTCTGCTTACGAAAAGAGGTGTTGCCCCTGTGTCAGGGCATCCTGACATTGAGCCAGCTGACTCTGAACTGAAACCTGCAGAAACTGTGAGCTAAATAAATCTTTCCTTCCTTAAATTTGGGTGTTGTGCATTTTGTCTCAGCAAAGAGATAAAAATAACCAATACAAGGGGACTCAGCAAGGATGGCAGCAATGGGTGAGAAAACATCAGAGAGATGAAAAATCTCTTTAGAATGCAAAGTGAATAGTACTTGGTGACTGACTGAATCTGAGACATAAGTAAGTCATAAGAAGTAGATAACATAGTGCTTAAGTTGAGGACAAGAAAACTGAATAAATGATGGCATCAGTCACTGAGAAGAGGCACCTGGAACAAGGCATTTTAGAAGAGAAAGAAAAAGGTGACTGATGCTGTCTCCAAGCGGAGTCCATCTTTAATATGGGGAAGAGCTGAGACAGAAATGGAGATTTGGGAATATTCATACAACAGTGACAACAACTTTCCTTCATAAGTGATCAACTGAATCATGAATGAAAATGTCACCTATAGGCACCATGCAGACTTTCCTGCAGTGTCCAAGGTGCTAATGAGCACCCAGGGAGAAAACAAGATTCCTGGAGCACTTTGCTCTTCACTGACGGGAACTCAGAATATTGGGTGCTTTCAGTATGGCTTGAAAGAGACCAAATGGCAGTGCTATTGTATGAAAAATTAAGTATACACATCATAGTGTGTTTTTATATTTGGAGAGTTATAGATAACGAAATGGCTGGTGATAAAGGAGTTCCTTGTATACTAACTTGGAATTCTGGAATTCTTGGAGGCTTAGGACAAATAAGCCTGTGAAAAATAAATATAATGTCTCATGTATATGTAATATTACAAATAGATTTATTAGTATATATTTAACATAAAACGCAGTCTGAAATTTGTCTTTTTGATGTATTTAGTACAGAGCTTGCAGGGTCTCACTACACAGATTAGACTCATGGTGATTCTCTTGTTTTCAGCCTCCCAAACGTTGGGATTACAAGCACATGCCACCATGCCTAATCCCAGTTGCAGTCTCAGTGCATCACCCGGGGGGGCTGGCACAGTATGCTAGGCATTGAACCCACCCCTATGCTTAAAATTTATCTTTTGAGATCTATAATTCAATGATAATTAGGGTTGTGCAACCATCATTAATTTCTAATTTCACAATATTTTAATCACAAAACAGAGAAATGTGTTTGACAGCAGTCACTGTCACTTAACTGTTTTCCCTGGTGTCTGATGCCCAACTGCTTTTGCGTATCTTAATGTTTTCAACATTCATTATTTTTATTACACACATCCATAATTCATTCCATTTTCCTTTCACTTGTAGTTGATTCTAGGGTTTTTTCTCTGACCTGCATTCAGAGCCTGTTTTTCATGTTTTATTTGAGACATGTTCTTCTTAAGTTGCTAAATTGCCCAGCAAGCTGCACTGTAGGTGGGCACCACCATACCTGGGTCTCTTATTTTCTTTTATGAACAAATAATCTTCCACTTTTGAATGCATCACATGGTGCCCACTCAGTCATCACTGAGTGGCCATGTGGGTGGTGTCCAGGTTATTGCCACTATCAGTAGTGTTCCTATGAACCTTTCTATCAATGGATTTTTACAGATGAGTTTTCATTTACCTTGGGGAAATATGGCTTATACTCTCCTCTCATAGAGCAATGGAATTCCTCATCACATAGGACTTGAGCCTGGACATTTCACAGTACTGCAAAGAGTTTTCCAAAGCGGATGCACCATTCACACACACCCCACAATGTGAGAGGGACCACATTCCTGCACACCCAGGGCAGGATCCATCACTGTCTGTTTTTCTGTTAAGTCTGTTTTACTGAGGATTAACACCTATTTCAAGGAAGGTTTGATTTTCAATTCAGTGATCATTAATTAAGGATGTTAAGAAGTTTTTCATTTGTTTTTGGCTCATTAACTATTTTCTGGAAAACATTTGGTTAAATTTCTAGTATTTTTAAACTTGGACTTTTAAAATTATTCACTTAAAAGAGCTCTTTGTATATCCTAGTTACTATTAGCCCATTAATAGAAATATAACTAATAAATAATCTAATTTTATATTATTTTTCTGCATCATATATACTGAAGGGAAAACTTTTTTTAATTTTAGAGAATGCTGAATATATGTTTCTCAAGGCATAACTATAAAGCCATAGTTTAAGGCACAAAGATTTTCTCTTATGCTTTCTTCAACAGAGCTTCATAATTTTAGCATCTCTTCTTAAAAGAATAATGTATGTTAGTTGATTTTTAAATATTTGGTAAAGCAGAAATTTGACCCTTTTTTTTTCAGGGTCTCACTCCACAGCTCAAACTCATAGTGATCTTCCTGCTTTTCAGCCTCCCTAGTGCTGGGATTACAGGCATGTGCCACCATGCCTGGACTAGAAATTTTTTATTTGACATCAATATCTAGTTATTCTAGCACAATATGATAAAAACATTTTTATATATTGAATAATCTGGGCAATGATGGTGAAAGTTAATTAAAATTTATTTAACAGTGTATTTCTAATCTCTCAATTTGACTTCATTGACATATATTTACCTTTATTGTAGTATGCTTACTTATTGCAGTGTATTACTTCTTTTTCAAAAACGTAAGAACAAAGTTTCTAAATTTTCTGTCTTTTTCCAGAATTTTTCAATTATTCTATACTTTTTTACATTACTGTTTCTCTTTCTCTTTTTTATTTAGTTACTTTTCTTAAGAAAGAAATACCCAGCCCAGATGTATTTTTCTTTTTCTGAGTCAGTAAAAATAGTTACAGCCAACATTTTGGCCCTAACCTTTCAAGGTCAATAAAGATTCAGGGCATAGGAGAACCTGTACTGTAACATCATGTAACTTGGATGTGTCCCAAATTTTCTGATCAAGGAGATTATAGTGCTAGAGGAAAGTGATCAATCATATAGAGTGTGCCTAAGGAGAGTCACATGGGGAGAAAACATACTCTCAGGCTTTCACAGAGAGTAAACTGGTCAAGCAATGGCCATGACTCATCCACATGGCTGACACAGACAAAAGATCTACAAACTGTGGTACAGGGTCTCAGGATAAACCCTGAGGAGATTTGACTGACTTTAATTAGATACAAAAGCTACAATTCTTGTTACATAGGTCTTGCTTTATCTTGGTCTTAACCATCCAGCAGAAAAGTATAAAAATGAAGTATAAGAAGTAAAGGTATATTATTAGGCTGAGCTGTAAAAGACTCAAGTCAACAACTTCTGACATTGCCAGATATATGGAAAATCCAATACTATTATGGACTACTGGACTATTTTGGAATATTTTTCTGAATTCACACACCTATGATATTTAAATGACAAAACGAAACAAAAAAGGGGATACAACTGAATGACCATTTTGAATCTGTAGGTTCAAAATAGTTAAGATAGATATATAGCTACATTCTCTTAATTCAATGAATAGAGGGATCTTTTTAAATAGTGTTTGTAATAGAATATTATGCCTGCATCTTGTATAACAAATAACCACTAAGAAAACAATATGCAATGTATTAATTATTGAAACTGTCCTACTAATTTGATTTGAAACTATTTCATTGCTATTTGTTTTTAATAAAATTATGGAAATAAATCAATAAAATTTTGTAAGAATTGTCTGCTTTACATCAATTTGGAATGAGTAAACATCTTTCTAATATTAAGTCCTAATAACTCTATTACCTATTCTTCCAGTTTACTTAGATCATCTTTAATTTAGGTAAAAGTAAGTGTTGCTTTGAGTAATGAACTTCTAATGGATTGGCTTGTGACCTTCTGAACACTGAAAAGAAATATACATATATAAATTGGGTTGTTACAAAGGTTATTAATTAAAATTATGAAATATTTGGAACATATAATTCATATAACTGCTGCATTTATAAGATGATCATGAGAAGATGAAAGAATTACTTGGCTGTCAGGGAAAGAAAATCAGAGATTTCTGAGAAACTGCTAGATGCAAAGTGGTGACAAGGAAATTCCTCCCAAATGACTTAGAAGGAACAAAAACCTGCTGACACTTCCATTTCACACTTCTAATCCACAAAATTTAGTAACAATGAATCTTTGTTTTTGTTGGTTTTGTTTTGGTTTTGTTTTGTTTTTGTATTTTAGGGAAGGGTCTACAGGGTATTCAGGATCTCACTACTAGATTTGGCTTGTAGTGATCTGCCTATTTATGCCCTCCCAAAATCTGGGATTACAGGTGTCCAGTCTCAATTGCTGTCTCAGCATGCTCTGGGGGCAGGGCTGGCATGGCAGACCCAGGAATTGAACCCCTGGTCCCTGTGCCTGTGCGCAGGTGCTTTAATCTGCTGAGCTATTTGGCCAGCCCTTGTTGCTTTAAGACAGTTAGTTTGTAGCACTATGCTATGGAGAACTACAGAAAAAGAAGCACAGATTTTGAATTTCTTTGGTAAAATGTATTTATAAACATTTCATATTTGAGCTATCAATACAATTATTCTTAATTCATTTGGTGAATTTTGCATCATAGAGTAATGGCATAAAAAAACATGACTTAACATTTAAATACATCCATCAGTTAATACAGTTTCTAAGAATTTTCTATATGTAAAGTCCTATATTATAATTTTATATATTCTTCTCAGAATATTTCTGCTTGAGATCATCATATGACTATAATCTTTATTTTACTGGTGTGCAAAATTAAATTAATTAATTTTCAGATATTCAAACAAACTTGCAGTCCTGGGAAAAATAAGGTGTCAGATTGTATTTCCTTGTGCTTCACTGCAGACTTGTGTATCTATATTTTAAGGGAAATTTACTTTTTTTTTTTCATGTGGTGAATTTGTATGCTTTTTTATGAAGATGATTTTGTGAAGGATGGATAGTATTTATTCAACAGGATACATTTGGATTTTCCATTAAAACCTTGCTATCAATAGACCTTGCTTTGGCAGGCTTTAGTTTAATTTATAATTCAAGCTCTTTATTTTTTCAACTAGGGGAGGGGCTTAGTAGTGAACATATCTGTCTTGAAAGGTTGTTAGGAACTTATCCAACTTATTAACTAAATAAAGGAGTATTATTTCAATATTGTTATTCTACTATATCCATCCAGTGATACAAATTTCCCTCTAAATATACTTTTGTTTCAAAATTTATAAATTTAATATTTTCATTTGGTGCAAAATATTTTTTTAATTTCTTATGAGACATCTGTGGCTTATTTATTACTTAAAAGTTGACCAATTTCTAAGAATTTTTGATTCTAGCTATTTTTCTACTATAGGTTTCTATTTTAAAATTCTATGGTCTAATATATGCTTTAAATGATTTGTATATTTTTATATTGTTAAGATAGGTCTTGTAAATCAATTTCTTTCCCCTACCCCCTCTCCTAGCCTCTGTACATAAGCAGGATGGTTTGGACAACTGTATTGTACATTCCTGCTGGTCTCTGAAAGAAGCAGATAGTACATAATTCATTTTGTGTCTGTTTTCAATTATTTCTACTTTTCCTCTTATTAATTTCATACATATTTCTTTGTTTTTTTCTTTCTCCTTCCAAATTTACATGCATGTATCTGATAACATGAATAACTTGTTGGAAAACAACACTATGTATTACAACAAATACTGTGAAATTCATATTACTTTGTTAAGAGAAATTCTGTGTATTTTGTATTTCTTTATGTTTTAATTCTAATTTGTAGTCTCTTTAAAAAATGAAAAAAGTAAAAAGAAGATATGTATTATGACTCAAAGTGCAACCTATTTTGCTGGGCATTCCATGTAAGATTAATTAAAAAGTGCATTTTGCTGTTGGCTAACTTTGTCTACAGATACCAGTTAGATGTATTTGATTAATGGCATTGTTCACCTTAACTGTATATACTTCCTGGATTTTTGCCTTTGGATCTGTCCATGGCTGAGTGAAAGATGAGGAACCACATGTACATTACTGAATTCATCTATTTCTCTTTGCCTTTTTACAATGTTTTCTCATATATTTTGAATTAATGTTTTTAGATGCAAATATGCTGGTTATTATTATGTTTTCTGGTAAACTGAACTTTTCAATCATTGTGTAATGACACTTACCAGTAATCTCACACTATAATGAAAGAGCAGATGGAGACAAGACACAAGTTAAGTCACGTGTACACACGGGCAAGGGTGGGGGCCCAGCAGCACAGCACCTGCCTGGCAAATGAAAGACCCTGAGTCTGATTCCAGATACCACAAAAAGGAAACATTTCTGTCCACACACTGCGTAAGCAGTTTTCTTCATGCACTGCTCTTCCATACACTATCAGTAGCAGTGGAGAGGTGCAAGGCTGGAGTTCTGTTTCATATATAGTTACTGAACTATGACTCCTGGACATGAGCTTCTTTTTGTCTTTTTTTTTTTTTTTAAACTTCCAACAAGTGTTATACTTTTCTCAGTTCCAGTAAGTGTTTTTACCCATTTTCATCTTTTAGTTTTATGAAACAAAAACTAAAATTCAGACAATTTAACAAAGCTGCTTAAATTCCTTAGCTGGCTGATTAGAGGGAATTATTTTATCTGACAAAGTGTATGTATGCAGCAAATTTTTCTTTGGACACTGAACTAAAACGTTTTTATTGAGAGCCAGCCAGCTACCTCAGCGGATTAAAGCACCCGTTTAGGCAGACACAGGGATTCAGTCCCTGGAGTGCGAGCCGTGCCCCTGTGGTGGACTGAGACAGCAATTAAGACTGGGAGTGGTGGTGCAAGCCTGTAAATCCTAGTACTTTGTAGGCTGTAAACAAGAGGATCACTACTAGTCTGATCTGTGTAGTAAGACCCTATAGACCCTATACTAAATACATTAAATAAATAAATAAATAAACAAATAAATAAATAAATAAAATCTGGAAAAGGAAATCTTTAAAACAATTTTACATGTTCTTTATTTTACTTAGTAAAATAATTTTAATGCTTTCTCTAGGCCAAGTTGAAATAAGTTCATTTTATATACTCTCTCAATCTTCTAAGCCATACTTGAACTTATTATTAATATTTAGTTTTAAGGAAGAAGAAACTAAACACAGATTGTTTAACCTTTTGCTATTAAAGTAGCGCTAACACCATGACAGCCCCTCTTTAAGTACAGGTTCGTTGGTGCAGCCACATGGGAAATATCCAAGGCTGTGTTGGCTTCATTCGTTCCTCACAGTCCTTGCCACTTGAGTTTGGGAAATAACAGGTGAATGTGGTTGCAGCCCCTCTGACGTGAGTAAGGAGGATAGGATGTTTTATGGTTAGCACATTTGATGAACTTTAAAAATTGATGGCTATAGCTTGGTGAGATTGGAGGTGAAGAATTAGAAATTCGGGGTTCAGATATATGAAGAAAATATAGGACTATAAATTCTGACGAAACTATAATGATTCCTACCATTAATTTGCCACAGGAAATATTCCAGTCATGGTGCTAGTCTTGTCACGTGACTGAAGTATTAAATAACACCCTTTAATTTTCAGTCTATCTCTAGGCCTAATTTTGTTTCTCATATAGTATACAATTTTATTTGTAAGCTAATTTTAAAAATAAATTATGACTTTAATTATTTATAAATACAGGTGAATAATACTTATGATTTTATGTTGAATTGAAAAGCATTTTTAGTCTCTACTCAGATAAAAGTTTGAATATTCCTAATATCTAGCATAAGAACAAGAAACCTAGAAATTAGAATATTCAAAGGAGTTTGGGGCCTGGGAGATGGCTCAGTGGATATTTTGAAAGGATTATGATCAATGTACCATTCGGTGAGTAATGGGGAGTTAAAGAATATATATCTTTGTGGTTGCTCTCTGCAAAGTAGAATGCTGTAGCTATCAGATGAATTTTAGACTGGATATGAAGAATTAGGAGTATGGGGTTCAAATAGATAAACTAAAGATCAAGAAAGACTGGTCTTGGGCTCTTGAGATAGGTCAAAGGACTACATGCCTACTTAGGCAAGCACAGGGATCACAGTTAGATATCCAGCAGCACATGCCATGCTGGCCCCGCCCTTGGACAGACTGAGCCCACCACCCAGACCAGGCATGGTGACTCACACCTGTAATCCCAGAGCTGAGGAGGCTGAAAACAGGAGAATCACTATACATCCAAGCTGCATAGTGAGACCCTGGATTAAATACATGAAAAAAAAAAAATCAGTGGTCGTAACGACAGATCAAGAACGTAAAATTATAATTATCTTTTGAAATAACCTAGTTGGAGTTCAATAAACTCTACCTATAGCATGAAACCTACATGAAATCTTGTTTTCACTCTGTTACTTATGACCTGCCAGGTAATAAGGACTTACATATTTTTAGGAAAGTTTCAATAATTAATACATTGTACATTGTTATCTTCTTAGCGGTTGTCCATAGTACAAGATACAGACAGTATATCCTTTCCAAACAGTATTAGTACAAATCTTTCCTCTCATTAATTTAAGCGAATGTAGGTGTATATCCATCCTAGCAATACTGAATATACAGATACGGAATGGTCCTTCCTTTGTATCCCCATTTTTTGTTTAGTCTTATCAGGGATGGGTATTCTTTGGCATCTAAATACTAAAAGTATGTGAATTCAGCAAAACAATCCAACACAGTGCAGCAGTCCAAAATAGTAGTAGGTAATCTGCAGAAGCTGTTGACTTGAGCCTTATTTACAGCTCAGTATATTAATATGGCTTTACCTTATATACCTTGTTTTTATACTTTTCTGCTGGATGGTTAAGACCAAGATAAAGCAAGACCTATATATCAAGAAATGTAACTTTTCTATCTGATAAAGTCAGTCAAGTCCCCTCTGGAGTTATCCTGTAACCTTGTACTGCAGTTTGCAGATTTTTTGTCAGTGTACAATTTGCTTTCTGCGAAAGCCTGAGTGAATGTTTTCTCTCCATTTGACTTTCCTTATGCATACTATACATCATCGATCATGTTGCTCTGTGGCCCCATAATCTTCTTGATCAGAAAATTTGGGGCACAACAGAGCTACATGATGTTACAATGCAGGTTCTCCTATGTCCTGAGTCTTCACTGACCTTGAAAGGCTAGGTTCAAAATGTTGGCTCTTCTTGCAGCCCTTCTGTTTCTCTAATTTTTTGTCTGCAAATTTAGGTTGTTAACCCTCCAGAATAGAAGCTTATTATTACCCTACTACATATGCAGTTGAATTTAACTTCACTATTTGAATATCAAATATCTTAGGCATAACATGGAACAGTATTTTCCATCAGGTAATGACATGTTAAACTTTAAGTCCCTACAGAATATGGAGATAAAAATGAAAAATATTTAAAGAATATTAAGAAACAATTGCATGTTTTTCCACAAAAATTTAGAAATCTAACCATATACAGCATTGTAGCAGGACAAGGACTTACATATTTTTACAGGTTAAAAAATTCCAAAACAATGCCACTTAATGATAAGAAGATCTGATGCAGATGTCCAATTTCAGAGTCCATTATTATGGTTTTATAGCCCACAGCAAATACAGCTCTCTGTATTGATTATGGCTGCTTCCTCCCTGCAATGGTGGAAAACAGCAGGGGCAACAATTATCACATGGCACCTCAAAACCTAAATTCCAGAGTGTCTGGCCAAGAACAAAAATATTTGCTAAAGTCAGACTTGGTTGAGCTTGTCCCTCCAGAGCGAGCATTTGCCACTTCAGAGAACTGCCCAAGGTGCTTCAAATATCTCATAGAAAAATGAGAATCAGAGCTGAGGTAGGTTGTCTTCCCGATCTTCTCTTTCATTACATACCACTATATCTCTGAATCTGCCTGGCTGTAAAGGAATCACATATCCAACAGATTTAGTGCTTGAAAGCTTGAAATAAACTCAAAATTTATCTTACTCCATATACTGTATAAAATCACTTGGGAAAACCTGTTTATCTAATTTGATTATTACAAAAGCACTTCTGATCAGTTTCATCATCTCATCTTTAGAAACAAAGGAACCAAGCTTTAAGAAGGAAGAGAAATCTCAGGATTATTAAGGGGTCTGGCCAGCATGCTAACCCAAGTCTTGTCACTGTCAACATCTCTACTTTGTCCCACTCTTAGGGGCTGTTCCTCCCACACAACCTAGAAAAGCAACCTGTATCATTTGGGTTTGATTTTTTTGGTCTAACTCACTCATCCTCTCTCTCTGTGTCTGTCTGTCTGTCTGTCTGCCTGCCTGCCTGTCTGCCTGTCTGTCTGTCTCTCTGTCTGTCTATTCATTCATCTATAAGCTGTACAAATCAACATAGTATTTCCTACATCTTAACATTATTCTAGGTGAGTTACAGATATCAATTCACCCAAATGAACAATCATCTTCAAATAAACTCCTAACTTCTTATACAGAAGTTACTGAAGAATCATTAACCATTGTCCCTGTCAAACTAAAGTATTTGAATGACTAAGTTGATGAGACAGTTTCTCAACTCTGTTACAAATTCTAGATATGTTCATTTATAGATAATGCATTTTTTTTTAGAATTTAGGAGAAATTTGAAGTCTATGACCTTAACTCTCTGTATGAACCTATGGTTTTCAACCAAAGCAAATTTTAGTTTACTTCTAAGTTATTCATAAAAAATGAATCTGGGCTTCTTCTTTCTGATCCTGAGTCAGAAGGGTGAATTTGGGTCAGAATAGGAAACATTATGGTTAAAGAAGCAAGGATGCCTCCATAGAAAATGATTCAACTAAGACTTATTTGTTAGTTCAGTCTTCCATCCAAGGAAATAGCTACCATAATTCTATTTTTATAGGCTTTATGAAATCAAGTAGAGTTGTGTCAAACAGAAAACAAATTAAAATCTGGATTTTTAAGTGATATATCTGACAAGCAGGAGATAAAACTCACTTTACCATATACTTGGGGAAGTTCTTCTCTTGCTGCTGTGTGATATGCTTATAGCCCCAAGACTTATAATTCTTAGCTAAAAAATTCTATGGTCAATTCAAGTGAGGGACATATTTTCAGCTTAATAATTAAATACTCCTAAGATCATGTTGTATTCAAAGCATGGGAAATGATGTAAACCTTTATCACCCTCTAAATAAAAAATAAGAAATAATAAGGCATTATTGCAGGTTACTCTGAACTGACTACTAGAAAGAAAGTGACATGATTATTGTCTTCTTTGTCCTTGCTTGATGTTCCAAACTGTGATTCATCTCAATTAAAGCTTTTCAGTATTATAGGAAAATACAGTGTGAGGGGAAAGTGTGTTGGGAAGATAATTGAACTCACAAGGGATTGCTATTATCCTAGGTAGTTTCTTTTACCCTAGACTTAGAAGAGGTTCAGATACTTTTGATATTCCAGAGAGCCTCACTGGGAAATCTCTTTGAATATGCAAGTCACAGATAGTACACCTCCATGTAACTGGTGCATTATGTCTCATCAGGGACAAATACCTGGCAAGCACAAGTTAAAGAACTAGAAGTATAGCCTAGCTCACTGCTCCTGTGGGTTCAGTCTATGGTTCAAGGTGTAGACAGATGCAGAATCTGCATGATGGTTGCACATGGCAGAGAAGTGTTCTCACTCCATGACAGACAGAAACAGAGAGTTCAGGAAGGAGTGTGGACAAGAATATGCCTACGCTGGTCATGGCCTGGTGCCCTGCTTCCTACATCTAGGTGCCACCTCCAACAGCACCAACTACTCTGACCTCATCAATGTACCAGGTCACTGATGAATTCAGTGCCTCCACCGTTCAATCACACCAAACCTGCTTCAGAACACAAAGCTTTTAGGGACGTATTTGACCTAAACTATAACAGGTGACTTTTTGGTGTGTGTGTGTTTGTGTATGTGTGTGCATGTGTGTGTGTGTGTGTGTGATATGCATGTACTTATTTGCTTACCTCTGTTTTACTCCATCATAAGTATTTCTTTACAAAGCAGGATTTTTATGATGATTTTCTTGTTGAATCAAAAACTATCTGATATCCTAATTTCTACCTTATCTGGATACGCATCAAACGTCTGTCTTCTGGGTGGCTTACTATAGTGGATACGTACTAAGCCCTGAGAAGTGTTCTATTTCAGTCACTTACACCTGCATAAGGCAAAGGAACTTACAATTCACTCCATCAGTTTTGTTTAAATGTCAGCTCCTCAGATAATTACTTTATCTGTCAGACTGCTATTATGAACTCCATGAGAATAAGAGACCAGGCATCTTGGAAAGGTATTTTGTTTATTTATTTTTAAAATTTTAAGTTTAGCATTCTGGATATCACACATTTTATGAAAAACTTACATTTTATATCAAAAATTCTAATTTACATTCTTTTTATACAAGAAAAATGGAGGCCTTTAGGGTCTCTGTAACTGAACACAATATATCAAGATCACTTGCTTGTGAAATATCAGATTCCTAGCTTCATTCTACAGTTTTAATGGAGTTTCTTATGACAATGTACAATCTGTTATCTTTTTTAAAAATGTATTTTAGTACGGGGTCTACAGGGTCTCACAACGTAAATAGGACTCAGAGTAATTTGTCCTGTTTTCAGCCTCCCAAGCACTGGCAGTGCAAGCGCATGTCACATGCCCATTCTTAGTCTCCATCTCAGCCCTCCCCGGGGGTGGGGCTGACACAGCATGGCCTGGATGGAACCCCAGCCGCTGTGCTCTGTCTAAGCAGGTACTTTAGCTCACAGATCTCTCTGGCTAGCCCTACAATCTGTATCTTAACAAGGATTTTCCATGATTATTTTTCACATAAGTTTGATAATATGTATAAATTGATTTTTTTATTATTTTAAGATAGGGAGAAATTAAAAGGGGGAGGGGCAAATAAGGGAATTTACTGGGATGAAGCTAGTAATCTTAAACAGTGCTCTAAGTTTTAAATATCAAATTACTGCATTGTTGTGTGAATCAATAACTGGCATATATGGGCAAGGCCAAAATCTATGGATTGCCTTAATTGAGAAACAATAAATTATTGGTGAAAGAATTAAAGTGAAAGTTAATGTGCACACTCACAACTCAGAAAGTACGCACACAGTGCCCACCTAGCATAAGAAACTGAAGGAGGAAATAAAATCTTAAAGGAGCAATAGACACTGTGCAAGGGAAAGAAACTGCTCACAGGGAAGGAACAACTTGGATGAGGGAAAGGAGAAAAGGAAGAAAGAAAAAAGATAAAAAAATATATATACACACAGGTTAGCTTGGATAATTTTACAGCTAACTTCTACCAGCCTGTTGAAAGGAATAGTTAATGCTTAAATATTTTTCTTTTTTTTTTTTTTTTTGGCCAATTTTGCATGCGCATATGTGGTAATCTGAACAACTAATTTGAAAACCATTGTATGGAATGCAACAACCATTGCTGAAGTCCTATCATTTTCTTTAGTGAAAGTCTGTGTCATGCAAAGAGAAATAACTAAAAACAAATTATCTTTTACTTTTAAAGATTTGTTTCAAACACTTCATTGTTTATGTACTAAAAATGTAACAGTACAATTAATAGTGAATTTAATGACAAAGAGAAAGCGATATAATATATTAGAAGCACACAAGAGAGATTTAACTTAAGCTTTGACTTGTATAAAAGTCCATTAAATGTAAATCTAGAATTGACTGATAATACCAATTAAAAATGAGATTGAAACTGCAGATGGTGGTGCGTGCGTGGGAGACCCAGCACGCAGCAGGCTGAGGGGGGCGGGTCGCCATGAGTGTAAGGCCAGCCTGACTACAACCCAAGCGTAAGACCAGCCAGGGTTGCTGAGACCCTGTTGTTGTTGCTGAGACCCTGTCTTACTTTCATAACCAAATAAATATAATTTACTTTAATAAACAAATAAATATAATTTCTCAAAATAAGCATATATTTTATATAATTATATTGCTATAAAACTTCTGTTAAAATTTGTACCTGAATAGTTATATAAATAAGATAAGTGAAAGTGAAGTGAAAATAAGCCCATACCTAACAGCATTGGTTATACACATTTTAAATTCGTTAGTCCTGCTATGCTATTTTAGTTCTTTCATAACATATAGTATGATTCCAATAAAAATCAGTGAGAAATTAAATTATCACCATCACTTCTATTCATAATAAAAATTTAGTCTAAACTTTATTGTGTAGAATCCAAGTATTAAATGAAATTACATGCTTTTTCCATGAAGTGAAGAACTATCAGCAAGCAAAACCTTATTTTGACACAAAGAGCCAGGGACCAACACAAGAGTTAATGTCATTAGATGAGTAGCATCTGCTGATTACAAGAATGCTAGCTTTTATAATATTATTTGCATTATAGGAGGAAAATTTATTATAAAAACATAAAAGACCAAATAGCTCAATGGATTAAAGCACCTGCAAGCAGGCACAGGGCCAAGAGTTCAATCCCTAGGCCTACTGTGCCAGTCTCTTCCCCGGGGCATGCTGAGAGAACAACTGAGACTGGGCATTGTGGTGCGCACCTGTAATCCCAGCTCTTTGGAAGCTGTAAACAGGCAGATTACTAGGAATCCGAACTCCTGTAGACCCTTCCTTAAAATACAAAAAAAATTAGAAAAATTTTCATGGTTTTAAAAATGACAAAGGACCCTTTTAAATTCAGACCTTTTTCTCAAGAAAAAGTTTTACAAACTTTGTAGGTCTGGCAAATGTAACACCCTCACGACTGTCCTTCAGTGTGCATCCCGAATCCCACAGCCATAATAATCAGGGACAGTCTGGCCTGTAGAGACTCCCACTAATTAAGGTGTCCTGTAAAGCATGTGACCAGAGTGATGCTGGAAGGATCAGCATCTGCTAAGACTATATATCTGAAAGTTCCGGTCATCTTTCAGCATGAGGAAGTCTTTCCTGAGGGACAATTTAAACTCAGACCTGGTAAACGCATAGAGCAATGATGGGGAAAGTACTGTAGCAGGATAGCCGAGAATGCATGAGACTAAGAAAAATGTGGCAGATGAAAGAGTTCTCAGAATAGGACTTGGAGCCATGGAAGTAAGAAAGGCAATGACAGGAACATTTGGAAAGATCTGCTCAATATATGGAAAACCATGTACAGGTATCTGCACACTAACAAGATAGAAAATGGTGGCCGGGCGTGTTGGCGCATGCCTGTAATCCCAGCACTCGGGAGGCTGAGGCAGGGGGATTGTTGTGAGTTCAAGACCAGCCTGAGTTACAAGGTGTGCTTAAGGCCAGCCTGAACTGCATAGTGAGACCCTGCCTCAAAAAGACAAAAAAAAAAAAAAAAAAAAAGATAGAAAATGGTTTAATGGTTTTGCCGAAGGTTTTGACCAAGAAGTATATCATCATAGCTGCATTCTCTCGTTTCTTCAGTTTTTTTCTGGGAAGAATAGTGTATGACTAAGTTTTGCAGTGAATTAATTGTCACCAGGGAGACGTCATAGTGGGGAGAACTGAAGCAATTAACCTGGGATGGCAGGGATGTGAACAGGCCTGAGAGAACGCTGGGCCTCAAATTGTACGTAATTGGGTAGTGAAGGCAAAGAAAATTGAAAGCTGAGAAAATCTCATGCTGATAAGAAAAATTAGAAGAAAAGGCTTACATAGGGCAAGCAAGAGAGGTATGAACGACTGGGAACAAGGAGGGACTCTGAATCAGTCACCGTCTGTTCTGAAGCAAAGCCTCCCTTTTAGAGAAGCGCAGTGGTGACGGGTTCATGGTGTGGCTGGCCGAACTTACCATGTACATGGGAAATGTTAGCAAGAACTGATGAAAGAATATATCCTGAGCAGACAGACAGGAACCAGATTGGGTGCCTCAGTCAATTACTCGCTTGAGACTACAGTGCCGGAGAAAAGAAAGTGTTATGAAAGATTTCTAAATGTATTATTATTAGGCAATAATCAGCACAAATTGAAAAGGAAATACTTGCTACTGGGGCTGGGGAGAAGGAGTAAGTTCTTCCCTGACAAGTGCAAGGGCCTGAGTTCAATCCTCAGTTCTGAAAAAAAAAAGAAAAGTCATCTACTGACCTCAGTCTCTTATAAGCACCAGTGTTCTATTTCTTTTAAGCTGAATAAATTCATAACTTTTACCTTATCTCTCCAGCCTCCTAGTGTCTTATTGATCCAGTTGCTACTACATACACATTTAGAGGGTCACAACTTAAATTAGTCTTATATTAAGTGTCTAAAGCAAGTAATGATATCTTTTTTTTAACATATTACTTATTTTATTATTAAAAGTTCTCACAATTTCACACAAGTACAATTAGCATTACTGTACCCACAACTCTTTCTAAAGCGATAAAACCTTGGCCAGTTGGTCTACCTTTGTCCTTTCTGCCCCTTGTTTTGGACTGAATCTTAAGGTAATTGGATACTATCATTTTATTTAAATTACAAATCTTACTTTCTCTCCAGCAAATGAAGTCATTGTTAAATAACAAAAATGCCATGAAAATCCACAGTAACATTAGTAATAGTGGTGTTTGTACCAAAATCATCTAATTCCAAATTAATTTTATAGTTCTAAAAATGTTTCTTATTCTGTATCACTGTTGAAATCAAGACCTAAATGAGGGGGGCATATCGTTTTTCTTTGCACTTTCTCATGAATCTTCTTTCCCATTTTTCTGTTTCCATTTGTTAGTTAAAGAAACCAGCTTGCTTTTCCTATACAATATCTCACTGTGTGCCTGAAGTACTTAATAATTACTGCATTACTTTAATCATGTCACTGCACCCAGGCAAAATTTTACCTTTTGACATGTTAAAACTATTCCAAGTGATTATTAACAAACTGTAACTAGTGCAATTGGAACCCATGTAAGTTATAAATGCTTAAGAAGAAATATGAGTGTGGCCTGAAGCAAGTGTGCTATTACTGTTTGACAGTAAAGAAGAAAGTGATATTTGAAAAACGCAATTCTACTAAAACCAAAGATACAACATAGAATTCCGTGTGGCAGGCTGTATAATTTCAAGCGAAATGACAGAGTCCATGCTCCCTAGAGGGGACTCTTGGTCTCAGGAGAGGGCGAGAGCTTGGTGCTGACAGCCTGCAGCCACAGGAACACAGGAGAGCAGAGCTGGTTCAGAGACGCTGAGGACACCTCCTGCCTTTACCTGGTCTTTCCGCTTCTCTAGTCTACAGCCTGTAAAAGTCCTCGACATAAAATGTCTCATCTTAGCTCTCACTGAAAAGCCACAACTTCCGTGTGGCTTCAGGAGCCACCAACTCTGAGCCTATTGTCATGCTTGCAGGCTGGAGAGGCAGCCATTGCACCTTGAGGTCAACAGGGACTCTCAACCCTGCAGGGAGGGTGCTGGGAAGGCAAAAACACCCTCACTTCTCTCACTCCTGACATTTTCAGGCAAAGAAAACCAATCTTGCTGTCTTTTGAATCAAGACGTAAGTATCTACACTTTACATTTATGCCAGCTACACTATACTTGAAAAGACAGAACAGGAATAGGATCCAGTTAACCAAAAATAAAAGCATACACACTAGAAAATTCATATCTGTTAAAGAATTCTGAAGAATATAATAACAAGAGTTGGCATGGATAATAGGGAATATAGTCATTAATATTTAAGCATTCGTTAATTATTAAAGAATTATAAATCACTAATTAAAGAAATGAATGTGAGAGATTAAGAAAGATAATCTGTGGCATTTCTTGTGCTTCTTCAAATTTATGTTGGAAAATTAATCCTGGAATTCATGTATTAGTTGTTTTTGGAGGTTGAACATTTGCGAGGGGATTGATTCACGAAAATTCTGACCTCATGAACAGATAATTCACTGTTGGAGTAATAGGTTACTAAAAATGATGTTTTAAAAAGGGACTTCTGTCTGCACATGTCCCACTTTACACAGAGCACGCTGCATCACCTCAAGATTCTGCAAAGATCTTCCAACAAAGAGCCTCTGACTGGACAGATATGGCCTTTCAACCACTGACTTCCAGATTCCAGGACTATAAAATGATAAATTTATCATCTTTCCAGGTTTCTTATTTTCAGATATTCTGGTAAAACCACAGACAATGGATGAAGACAATGCACTTATTTGATTAGATCTGAATAACTGAAATCATTTACGAGGCCCTAGGAGGGGGCTCACTTGTGCTAGTCCCCACTCTAGGTAAGGAAATGACCTGGAAGCATAGCTTCACGCCAAGATTTATTTATCAGATAAAATGATCATATCATAGAGGAGCCTGAAATAAATGCAGAGACATACTGTGTTTGCTTGAAGCAAATACCACCCCTCTCTTTCAAAACCCTAATTTTAGCATGCTATCTGGTACCCCGAAGGGCCATGTAGGCTCCTGTCCCCTGAGCACATTGGGGCTTGCAGGGCACCGCACAGCCTGCCCTGATCGGCCAGCTGGATGGGTAGGACACAAGCTCTGGTCACCCAAGTAGAAGTGCACAAGACATTCTCACTTGGTAGGCTTTTTTTTTTTTTTTTATTGCAGTATTTAGAATCAAAGAAAAGTTATTTGTACTGAGCTCCCCTCTCAGCCCCCTTTTTTAAAAAATCTCAAAACACTGTCTTGCTAATACTAAGTTTCCTAGTGCTGGCTTCAGATTTTCAGTCCTCCTGCATCAGTCACCCAGAGGGCAGGGACTGCAGTCGTTCCCAGCTGGAACTCCTACTGACAAGTAGTCAGAGTCCCTGCCTTTACGGCAGCCTCTACCCTTCTTTCTCAGCTTTCCCTCAGGCCCACTGGATTCTCTCTTGCTTATTCAGACTTTCATACTGGGGAGTTCTTAGGGGGGAATACTTGCCAGTCAGTAGTTTAACTTTCAGTAGACCTTTGTGACATTCAGAAGCAAAGCTACCATCTCTGTTGTCAGAATATCTAGCAGAAAGAGACATTGTGCCTCCACCATAATGCTGCCATGTGCATTAAGCTAACACTTGTAATCATTGTACCCTATTTTTACAATACAAGATGAAAGAAACCATTACTGTGCATAGATAATTACAGAAGTATCTGAAATGAATGTGCAAAACTTCAGTTGACCTTTCCAGACCTCTAGTGAAATTTTCTAATTAGGTAGTCTTAAAGTTAGTGTCTGTATTCTTTTTTCAAACTTATTTTAAACAACTATAAGGACTGGGAAGATAATCCTGTGCCAAAACACTTGTGTATCAGTTGAAAGTCCCTGGACTTAAGCCATAAAGAGAAAAAAAAGCAAAAAACAAATAGGACTTTTATTTAGTTTAGCTCTACACCAACAATCATACAGAATAGGAATAAGGAAAATCAACAGAGACTAGTTAGCCTGTAAATAAGATTTATTGGTATTTTATCTTCCTAGGGATAGTAAATTATTGGTCTGGAAGTAATAAACAATAATTGAAAGCCCTAATGGCAGCCCTGTTTGCTTAAGTACAAATTTATAAAAACTTAAAGACATCTTCTAGGTATCATTTCATCACCATTATTTTTGTGACTTCAGAATACTTTGAGGTCTTTTATTTCTGACTCAAGCAAACAATATCTACATAATCTACATCCATATCTATTTATGTGCATCGTTTGAAGCAAATTAACTGATGAAAAAAATCATCCAAATTGATGGAAGCTGGATGTGGCTACTGTAACAGGATGTGCTTGGCTTGGCAAGAATACTCTAAGGCATCTAAACCTGTGAACTGGAGAGTAGGAGAGAAAAGTGACACCTGGTGTGGAAGACTATGTGTTATTGTCATTGGTAATCTCCAGTGGAGTAATGCAACAATGTAGCCACAAAATGGGTGGGATCTTTGGATGCAGAAAGAGGAACACACTTACCAGCACAAGAGGCTTGGGAGAATCTAGTCTCCAATGTACATCTAGTATTAGTTCACTGGAAGCATTTCATTCACTTCGGGTATTCTGTTTTAAGTGTGAAATACGTACCCAGAAGGAAGAGTCTGCTTTCAACGTGAAATGATGGCAGCAGAGGGGTTAGTGGCCTCTCTTCAACACTGATGAATGATCACAGGGATAAATAATGACCAATTTTATGTGAGTCCTTAAGAAAGAATGAAGCAAGGAGAGAGGTTTCAGGAAGGTAGACTGCAGCTGGAGTATGAATATGGTTATGGAATGACAAACACAAATGCAAAAGAGCTGAGTCTCTCAAGCAGGAATGTGGCTGCACCAAGGAGCCTATTATGCAAGATGAAGGCTTGAGCTAGATGCATCTTAATCCACTCTGAAAATTAGGCAGTTACTACAGACTCTACTTTGAAAAGAGAGATTAGTCTTATAATAATGACTACAGTGTATATGCGATTTCTGCTATGGTTTGGATCTTAAATATCTTCTAAAGGTTCATCTGTTGAAGGATTTATCCCTAGCTTCTGATTTTTCTATGAATGGCATAATATCATAGACCTGGGCATAGCAGAAAGGAGTTATGTGAAGAGTAGAAGTGCCCTTCCTCGAGGTGCACCCCCAGGGCTCTGGCCTCTCCTTTCTCCCTTACCTTCCTGGTCACTGTCAGGCCAGCAGCTGTCTGCCACACGCTTTCCACAGTGGTGCTCTGCATTCCCACTGGCTCATACTGTTGGGGCCAATGCCCTGTGGATACCCACTTGAAGAATATTTATATTCTTCAAGTTATTTTATTCCACTTATTTTTTTCACAATCACAGAAAGGCTAACTAATAAATTACTCTATCTCATACTTAAGGTTCCATTTCTTTCTTTCTTTTAATGTATTTGGTTGTTACAGGGTCTCACTACACAGATCGGACTTGTGGTGATGCTCCTATTTTCGCCATTCCGAGCACTGGGATTACAGGCTTGCGCCACCAGACCAGGACTCTGTCCCACTTAGCCTGCCTCGGTGGCAGGGCTGGCACAGCATGTGGTGCTGGGTATCAAACTGTGGGCCCCTTGCTTGCCTAAGCTTACCTAAGCATGTAGTCACTGAGCTACCTCACTGGCCCAAGGTTGTATTTCTTAACTTTATACTTTTTCTTTCTGGAAGTAACTCCAAGATAAGGAATTTAAAGTCTATAACTACCCCAAAGTGATTCATTACTCTACTCAATGACACGCCACCACCAAATGAACAATCTGGATTCCAAATGCAGGAAATGTGGCTTTAAAACTTGTTACTTACCTGCCCCCCCTTTAATATATACAGTGAATACTAGGAGAGGAGCAAAAAACTTAATTAACATCAACAGAAATAATCTGAAGCAATGCCATTGTAACTATTCATCTATTATTAATCCCATTCATGAGTGAATTAGACAGAAATTCTGCTTTGAGATCCTGGTCCCCAAGCTGGTGTCATGAGCCATCTCCTTCAGCCAGGTAGAAATGCCAAATCTGAGGCCACACTATAAACTAAATCTGAAGATGCCATCAAAATCTCCAGATGCTTCATGTGAAAGAAAGGGAAAGAAAAACTGCTTTATTATACACTCATTAAAAATCTCAAAAATCCCCTACCTTAAAGTAATACATTTAAAAATATAATTTAACAAAGTTGCCAACTAATTAAACTGTAGAAATACACACAATGCTATGATGGCCTAAGGTTAAAATCAAGTACAGACTGTACAACCCAGTTGTCACTTGAGCCTAATTAGAAAAGGAATCTAGACTTCTAAGACTGAGAACCTATGGCTATGATAGTTACATATCCATAAAGTAAATGAAGAGGCTATAAGTAGCCAGTAAACAGTTGAACTTGTGTCACCGAAATTTGCATAGATATTCATGTCCCAAGATTGCAGGTTATATAATCTTAGCATTTCTACTCTTACATAAATTCTTGTGTATTTCATAAGTGTGTAGTTCTGAAATATCTGCCAGGTAGTGAACAATACCTATTGTTAGAACACAATTTTAGGCAAAATAAAAGATGATATCATGATTTTGCGGAAATGAAACCATAATTCTTCTGAACCTGTAGCAAATGTAGACTTTGAATAAAGGGGATTGCTATTAGCTTGTCTGTGCATATGAAGCACACTTCACTGTTGGCAAACATTGCATCAGCAGCTGTAGCACCCACAGATTCAACTTGTAGGAAAGTGTCACCTACCAGGAGTAGAGGAGGACAGTGGTGGGATCTGGAAATTCCATGAACAAGTGTGCTAGTCTCCCCATCTGCTGGGCATTGAAGCTGACAAGAAATTCATAAGGAAACACACCTTGCACTGTGATAACTGGGAACTACTTCTGAGAAGGACTCATCCTAATTATGCATCATTGTCTTACTTTCCAGTAATGAGGGTGACATACTCAGCACACACAATGCAAAGAAAGAGAGTTTTAGGGCCAGCCAAATAGCTCAGTGGGTTAAAGCACCTGCATAAGCAGACACAGAGGTAGGGTTCAATCCCAGGCATGCCCTGCCAGTCCTGCTTGAAGGGTGCACTGAGATTGCTACTGAGACTGGGCTTGATGGCATAGTTCTTTGGGGGCTGAACAAAGGCAGATCATTAAGAGTGCAAGTGCAATGTACATAATGAGAGCCTGTAGATCCTATACTAACATATAAAATAAAAAGAAATGAGAGTTTATTTTGGTTTATGATTTTTGAGAGTTTAGTTTATGGTGGTGGAGGGGCTGCTACAAGGCAAAAATGGGTCCTGTGGAAAGGCATCTTAGAAGAAAACTGCTCAACTCACAGTAGCCAGGCAGGAGAGGCAAATGGACAGGGAGAGAGGAGAGGAGGCAGGGATGGATAGAAAAGGAAAGTGTGCCAAGGATGAGGAGATATCCTTTCTGTGGCTTCTGCCCATTCTTCTGCCTGCGCCCCACTTCCTGTCCAGCTATGAGCTCCTGAGTGGACTAGACTATCCCTGAGTAAGGGACACCATGATCCAGGCACCTTCCTGAACCACTTCTCTGAGCATAGAAGAACTTGGAGTACATTTCAGATCCAAATCATAACAATTATGTAGAAAGAAAATCATGTATAAAGAGTAAGAAGGAGGATTTTCAGCCAGGCAAAAAACTGAATTGAAGAATTGAAGGTGGCACTTAAGAGTACTGTAACATGAGAAGCAAAAAGGCTTGAAAAAGCTACAGAGCTATAAAAGTAGTCTTTTCCTACGTACAAAACAGTCTTCATTTATCTTCTAGTGTGTTGAATTTCTATGAATGATTACATATGTAGAACATACATACATGTTTTGAAACATAGCACATTAAGTCATGCCACCGCACACGAAATGTAACAGGTTAGCCAGGCTGTGTGGTGGCAGACTTCTCTGATCTCACCACTTAGGATGCTTGACTCGAAGGACCCTAAGTTTCAGTTAAACTGAGCAAATTTAGCAATTTACCCATGACCTGGGGTACATTTTTATAAAGGTCTGAGGATAAAACTAATGACAAAGGCCCTGGGTTCAAGCTTCAAGACCACAAAACTGGTAACAATCTACCAATTTTTTATTCCTGTAGTTGTATGTCATCTGCCGTTCTTTAACATCATGGGTGGATTAATTGTGAAGAGAAAGGCATGCATGTATAGAAAAGTTTTCCTAGATTGTAACACATTGACTCCTAAGAACCTATTTTTCTCCTGCCTTTGCTTCACAGGATCTGGGAGAGGACCCACACTGGCCTTCCCCACAGTGTCATCTTTTTTGTTTATGACAAGTGCAGGCTGTGCACTGACACCTGTCCTAATACTTAACCCAGGTGTTTTTCAAAAGAACTCTATGGCCTTCCTGCTGTCAGGTTCTCACTGAGCTTAGTCCCATCTTCAACCCACTGTTCCTTCAGTGTGCTTGTGTGAGATCTTTGTGAGGCCTACAGTGGACATCATCCTTCAGGACCTGTGACACTGGGAGAGGGGCAAAGACCTTTTCTCTACCTGCAGTTTGATGGACTTCCTGTTGAACTGCTCAGGCCACAAGTGGTGTCCTGAATGAATATTTGTTTTCATTTCTGCTAAGAAGCTTAGATCTTCAAAAAATTTGACTTGTTTCTCTCTGAAATTGTCACATCTTATGCCATGTAGGAGAAAAATGGAAAGAAACCTGTGCGAAGACAAACCCATGCTTCCAAAGATGCAGGGGAGGAGTATTTACAAGTCAGATAAAAGAAGTAAGAAGTAGCTTCTATTCAGGTTGGAACAATGTGAAAAATTGAAGAAAACAAACAAACAAGAAGAAACCAGAGTAAGTAGGGCATGGTAGAGGCAGACTGCCTTCAAAGTTAGTGAGGAGATGGGATAGGGGAATGGAGACCTATTTATTCGATTTCTCAGTCAACGCTGTGGGAGAAGCCGCATTCCCAAGGCAAACTTGACAGCTCAGCACTCTGTGGAAAGGGGAGTGAGGAGGCCATTGAGAGAACTCAGGAAGAGTTCAGGAAGCTGAGGAAGCTCAGGAAGAGCTCAGGAAATACTGCTGCACTGGGCTCTAAGGAAGCACCAGCAGGAGGGGATTCCAATACCCACAGGGCAAAAGAGAGACTTCTGGTAGAACCTACACTTGCATCCTTCCTCTAGGGGCAGTGCCAGAGCTTGTCTCAGGGCTCACAGATGCTTTCTCCATCTACCGCTGATATGCTAGAACCTAGCACAGATGGTGGGAAACTAAGACTTATAGCCATGTCTTTTAGAAAATATTAGTACTGTCTTGGGCTGGGGAGACAGCTTTGCAGTCTAAGCACCTCCCTGGCAAGTGCAAGGACCTGGGTTCCTCCCTGGTGTAGCATACTATGCTGGCCCTGGAACCCTGGGAACACTTAGGTGGCCACTGAAACCAGGTGTGGTGGCACATGCCTATAATCCCAGAGCTGGGGAGGCTGAGACAGCAGGATCACTATGAGTTCAATCTGTGTAGCGAGACCCTGTACCAAATAAATAAATAAATAAATAAATTTAAAAATAAAAACAACAACAATAAAACATTAAAAAAAAAAAAAACACTGTCCCAAATGGTATAAATTTCATGGTTTGGTCAGAAATTTTCTCCAAATGGAAGGTGAGACTCCTAATTCTTAAACTCCTCAGTGAGCAATCTCTGTACTTTCTGTAGTAGGAATTTCATGCAACAGTTTTTTTTTCTCCTTTAAAATTGTGCCTTAGCCTTACACTTAGACTTATTAAACAATGAAAATAGTCAATGGACAATGTACTTAAATAAGTCTAACAAAGGTCACATGGGTGTTTTATCATTTATTATCTCTTCTAACAAAATAAACACACAATTTTATTTTTCTTACTCCTCTTAAAATTCTCTTGTATTGTAAACATTCTGGCAAAACATGTGACAACTCCATTGCTGAGTTTATGTGAATTAAGAAGGAAAAACCAGTAATTTCTTCTGAAGTACAGTTGCCTTGTGAGATGTGGCTGTTTGTTCTGGTTTCTTTGCTCTTTAAAATTCAAAATAAAACTTCTACCCTTGCCACCCTCTTCTCTATTGAATTCTGACTTTTACTATCTAAAAATGCAAAGAACTAATAATAGTTTTTACTGAAATTAAAAGAATAGTTGCTAAAATATAATGTCCTTTTTATTGTGTACTCTCCTCTATCTGAGAGTTTAAACAAACCATTTTAAGAAATTCTAGATCATGTTCTATACTCTGAATAGCACAGGGGATGTTATCGATGTACTTATGCCTCCTCTTGCCTCAAATGTTACCCAGCATTTCTGCACCCCAGTGCCTCAGAATATGGCTACATTTGGTGATATAGTTTTTAAAAGACAAGTGAATGAAAACTGAGTCACTAGTGTGGGTCCTAATTGAATCTGACTGATGTCCTTAAAACAAGTAAAAGAAATTAGGACACACAGAAAACCCAACAGGCAAATGCACAAAGCAAAGAGCTTGTGAGGACACTGCAAGGAGCCAAGAAGGAAACTGGCTCTTTTGACACATTAATCCTGATATTCACCCTTCACCCTGTTAAGAAAGTACATTTTGGGATTTAAATAGCCCATCCAATGGACACTCTTTTATGGCAGCCCTGATAAACCATTACAGAGACACTGATTGCATCTAATCCATTATTATCAAGGATATATAGCTCTGTCCAAGATCCCTTTTGAGACACTGCCATCTGAAAAATGCTATTTAATTTCACAAAATAAACCTATGATCTAGGCAAAAAAAAGAGAAAGCTGAGGTTCAGTAAGATATCTGATTAGGAAATTATAGATACTTAGCTAAAGAAAAGAGAGTAAATATGATTAATGGTCACTTGAGAATGGGCAATTATTAGTACTTAAGTTTTAGACTAAGAAAGATTGATGTTACACTGAACAGGGGTTGGTTCTTGTGATTTTTAAAAAATATATTTGGTTGTTACAGGGTCTCACTACACAGCTCAGACTCATAGTAATCCTCCTGTTCTCAGCCTCACCAGGGCTGGGATTATTATGCACCACCTCGCCTGGACTCTGTAGCCAACTCACCCCACCCTGGGTGCAGGGCTAGTGTAGCATGTGGTGCCAGGAATTGAACCGTGGTCCCTCCCCTCACTTAAGCTTTGCCTAAGCAGGCTCTTTAGTCTGCTGAGCTATCTCACTGGCCTCTGTGATTTCTGTTAGGTGGGCAAAATGAAAATTGCAGTAGGAAAAATTGTAAATATTCATATAGTGATGTTATTGCTTTGTCTCAAAAGTGTAGTTAGAAGTAAAAGATTGGCTCCATAGGCTAAAGTTGAAGCCTATGTTTCACATCAATGAAGCAAAGCAGAGACCTCCACAATAGTCTCCTGTGACTATTAAATCACTGATGTTTAGGAGAAAAAACAATTCAATGGAGGAAGGAGAGTCAGTTAAATAACTGGCCATCTCTGGACTAAAATATGAAAGTTAGTGAGATATTATACCATACCATGTTTTTAAAAATCTAAAAGAGATTTAAAATAAAAACTACTCTATATGCTTCCTGTAAAAAAGCACATTTGAAATATAATAATATATGGAAATGAAACTTGAAAAAATAATGGATTATTAGTTTTATTCGAAAGAAAGAATAACAACAGGTAAAACATTCTTCAGAGCAAAGAAATTTGCCAATGATAGAGATAGTGTATGTGAAAGTAAAATAGTCAAGATGATAGAAATATTGCTTATGTATGCAGCAAACAACAAAGCTTGAATATATGTGAAGTAAAAACTAGTAATTCTGATGTATCTATAATTGTACTTGGAGACTGCACACATTTACTAATGAATTCAAGAAGCAAAGTAAGATTTATTGATAAAATGAAAAGAATGATACAACATGGCTCAGTGTAATTTATCCTACTCATACAAGGCTAGTTCAGCATTTTATTAATCCATATAATATGCCATTTCCCAAATTAAAGAAGAAATCTCAAACAATAAAGTCAATTGAGCCAGCAAAAGCATAATATCAAAATTTAGCTCCCATTCATGACAAAAGCCTGCAGTGAACTCAGAAGGGTAACATGCCCAACTTGAATATCTAGAAAAATATTCAGTTACTATGGTGAAGACTCAATGAATTTCTCCCTAGAATAGTGACCAAGGGCAAGGGTGTTCCAGTTCAACACTGTCATGCTATAACTCTAACAGGGTTACCAAGTAAGTAATGAAAGGAAAAGTTGTGCTCATATAGAAAGAGATTTTATTTGTGAATATTATGATGATTTAAGTAGAAAACTTGAAAAATTCAACACAAAAAAATCTAGAACTCCTAAGTAAATTTGTGAGATTACAGGGTACAAGATGAATAGACAAAAGTCAGGTGTACCCTTAGTTAGTCTAGAACACATAGAAACAGACATTTAAAATATAATATCATTGTACCTAAATGAATGCTTAGACATAGCTCTAAAAAAACTCAAAGCACTATCAGCTATCACATGAAAAGCTAACAAAACTCAATATTTAAAATTTTAAATCTTTTAGAATATGGCCAATGTATTGAACAGGTATTTAATTGGTGAGAATACACAAGTGACATGCTCACCAGTTGGATGTGATGTCTCATTTCTATAATTCCAACATTAGAAGGCTGAGACACAGGAGGATGAAAAGCTGGAGCCCCGCCTGGGAAACAGCATGACCCACACTCAAGATAAAACATGAGAAAAAGCTCTGAGATACACCTCAGCATGAAGCTCCTGGGCTCCTGAGTTCTAGTACAAGGAGAAAAAGCTTATAGAAATGTTTAACATCTCTAAACATCGGGAAAATGTAAATCAAGACAGCAACACAATATTGTGACAGTTCTATTAGTCCACTGGGTCATTTAAGAACCTAAGTTCTGGGAAAGAATTTGGAGAATCTCATTCTTTCAAACATTGCTAGTAGAAAAGTAAATATTTCCAGTTACCGGAGAACATATTTTATCAGTTTCTGTAAAAAAAGAAAAGCTCTATATGCAGTTGACATGTAACCCAAGCATGATACAACCAATCATTTAGTGAGGGACACAAAATTTCATTTTCAAATTTCTCCATACGTTGTTCATAATGTTTATTTAGAATAGCAGAAAAATAGAAATCAAGTAATATCAGGAAAAAAAACCTGAATGGGGAAGGTAACAGTGGCACACATGCCATGTGCTGTGATTTAGACATGATTTGTGCCCCGAAGGTCATGTGGAGGGTCCCTGTGAGTTTGATGCTGGGCTGAACTATACAATGAGACTATCTCAAAAACAAAGGTAATAAATAAATAAATACAAAAATAGCCACCAGGATTTAGTCATGATGGCTTCCTCCTGATGATTAATCCTATTGATTTTAATAATTTTCTGGAGACGCCATATGTAATCATGATAGTCAGATTAAGGTTTCAGCCCTCTTAAAACTTCATGTTGGTGATGAAATCGCAAGGCATGAGTATTTGGGGGGGACACACTTGAGCCTTATGTAAACCATAGCTCTCTAACAGTGCTGCAGGCTGATTTCTTCATCCAAGGCCTAATTGACAGGGCCAGTTTTTCTCTGTTGGAAAAATCCTTCTTGCCTTTCCCACCCTTGGTTTTCAGCTCTTTCATTCTTTGCCTCACTGACACAGGGCAGTCCTACTTCTTTGTGCATGGTTTTTTTTTTTTTTTTTTTTTTTTTTTTGTGTGTGTGTGTATGTGTGTGTGTGTCTTTGTATGTCCTTCCCAGGGCAAACCCTACCTAATAAGTTCTCATCTAATGAATGATGTCTGTGTGAAGACTCCATGTCCAAATGCAGCTGCACTCTGAGGATCTCAGTAGACAGGAATTTGAGGACACTAGTCAACTCAAAGCAGAAGGGATTCTATATAGTGTATGCTGTATCCATGAAGCAGTGGTGCTAATATCTGGTTTTCAAATGAAGAAGAGCTACAATAGCCATGTCCAGAGAAATGTGGCAACAAAACTCTAGGTGTAGAGTCAGGCACAGAGAAGAGGCAGCCAGGAAGGACAATTATGGACTTTTGCTGTAGCAATGTTATTTTATTATTCTCTTCTACCTCCAGAGTTCTCTCTTGTCCCTACTTGACTATTTGTTTTAACACAATAATAGCACAGTCAGCAATAATCAATTGGATTATCAGTCTCACAATGATGTGTAGGAAGCAAGTCCTCACAAGAGAAGTAGCTAGAGAAGTGTGTAGATGTAGTGTTCATTTCATGAAAATCTGGGGCCTTAGCCAGTGATGAAGGGAACAGGAATAAAAGGAAAAGTTCACTACCAAATTCAGTGATTGCACAATTTTTCCTGATACATACATGTATTTTAATTTTCTTTTATTACCAAATATATGTTTTCTTAATAGGAAAAGTTACATAGGTTCTGAACAATGGAAAACTCTACAAATTGGCAAAACTTTCTAAACTCCTCTTTTTGTGAAACTCCATAAAGATTTTACTATTTTTTGAGGGGCAAGATAATTGTTGGAGGAATGTATGCTATATACCTAACTTTGAAATGAACATGCGAGTCACCTCTTAATTGTGGTTTGAGTTTCGGCTATCTTTCTGCCTGCCTGTGGTTGATTTATTTTCCTGTTGAGATCATAAATGTCATCCATATGCAATGTTTTGCATTTGTGATGTGGTGGCCCTAAGCACGAGAGCTTGGACAACCATTAGGAAGTTAATTGGCCAACAGGGAGTGTGAACCTCCAACCTTTACCTCACTTTAACTCCTTTAACCAAAACAGCTAACTCACCAGACACGTATTACAGCAGTTATAGGAAAAGACACCCTGCAGGCTATTATGCACATGTACATCATAAGTAATCTTTGACAATCTGGAATAAAAATAGAAAAAGATTTTCTGGAAAAAAGACCTAAAAAATTAGAATAACTGCCCTTTCCATATGTCTAAAGAGATTTTTAGGAAAAAAAATCCTACAAATAGCAGAATTAGTTTTTTAAAAAGTACATGTACTAAAGTAATATAGAAATAGGAATAACAAGACAGCTTCTGTATTATATCACAAACAGTGCACACTGATTGAAAATGGTACACAAGAGTTGAAAGAAAATTTTTATAGATAAACATTTGAACTTTATTCAATATGGAACAAGTTTAGATAATTTATGTTCTTCTGAAACTCATTTGTATTCTACTCTAAATATATAGCAGCCTAAAGTTTGAGAAAATCTGGGCCGGAGACCTAAATACAGAGCTCCAGGGAGGATTGCTGGCTGTGAACAAGTTCTTTTATGTAACCACAAGTATATTATCAATGTGAGGAACAGAGTTCTCTGCTTCACTACAGCCTGTGAGATGAACTCTTTACAGGAACATGTAACTATGAGAGGGAGAAATTGCAAGTATCGATTAGAAGTTATTTCCTAAAGCAACCACAGAATGAAAGAAGGGTGTAAGAGTGGTTCTAATGGTTTTATTGGTGCTATTTCCACAAAACTCTTTCAAACTTAAACTTTTACAAAAATGTGGGATTTTTTTCAAAAACTGATAACTTGAATTACTAAGAGTATAAAAGAAAAAAACTAACATGGCTTTTTTTTTTTTTCTTTTTTTTTTTTTTGTCTTTTTTGAGACAGGGTCTCACTATGCAATTCAGGCTGGCCTTAAGCTCACTTTGTAGCTCAGGCTGGTCTTGCACTCACAACAATCCTCCTGCCTCAGCCTCCTGAGTGCTGGGATTACAGGGCTGCACCACCATGCCCGGCTCTTTTGTTTTTTTGACTGCAGAGATTTTTATGGGCCATTTTTTTCCCACTTACATTCGTCCAATGAGTAATTCTTCTGTTTGATTTAGTGTACGTATCCAAACATAATTATATTTTTTTTATTTTTTTTTTTTTTTATTTTTTTGTCTTTTTGAGACAGGGTCTCACTATGCAGTTCAGGCTGGTCTCGAACTCACAACAGTCCTCCTGCCTCAGCCTCCCGAGTGCTAGGATTACAGGCATGCGCCACCACGCCC